>JARYGA010030830.1:0-126481 GCA_030545235.1 Helianthus tuberosus
ATCATTTTGGCATATCATTCATAAACAACATTTTAACACCTAGCTAGCATCAAAGGCTATCATTCACTAAACGTATTGTGTTCATTATTCATGTCAATGAAATATCTTTACCATTCAACAATGTTCATTAAATCAACAAATATTTTCATCATACTTAACCAATAGCTACAATGCACTTTAACACATAATCAACACTTTTTATCACGCATATACGTGTGTTTGCAAGAAACACTAACCGGTCAAGGATTTCGGGTGTAGAAGATGTGAAGGATTGAGGAAAGAGCTTCCAAGTGTTGATCTCAAGCAAATCCGAGAACCCTTTGGTTGTCACCGGTTTGATCCGAGAGAAGGATGAGAGGAGGTTTGTGTTGGTGTTCTAGGGTTTTAGTGAGAGAGAGAGAGAGTGTGTGTAGGAGAGTGTATGTAGGTTGCCCAAAAAATGGCAAGGTTGGCTATCAACATGGGTTATATGCTAGTTCCAAGTTGGTGCACCCTAATGGGTTCCGGATGGATTAAAGGAGGTGCATGGCCCAACCGGCCCAACTGTTACACTGTTCACTCGAGACCGCGTGGTCTCGAGTCGGGTCCTTATGTCTCGGGTCACATAAATGCACGCATACATATAAGCACAGTACATATTCACATATCATTTACTTATAACATTCATTAAATCAACATGTCAACTAGTCACATAACGTTCAAGCATGTCACATAAATATACAAATGAAGGGTTCTAGATTTCGAGTTATCACATCCATAAGCTGGAAGTGGAGTTCTTTAACCTGAAGATGATGGGATCAGAGATAGAGGCGTATACGAAGCGATCCAACGAGCTGGCAGTGTTATGTCCAACTATGGTGGATCCTCCCATCAAGCGTATTGAGCTGTACCTCAAAGGCTTAGTACCGGAGATTCAAAGCCATGTGACTGCTGCTAACCTTGCTACCATCCAAGATGTTACTCGTCTTGCTCATCGTCTCACAGACCAGGCAGTGGAACAGAACAGGCTGCCTAAGCGTATCGGTGCTACTACCACCACTACTACTTCTGCTATTCCCAGTGACAACAAACGAAAATGGGAGGGAGCCTCCAGCAAGGGTTCGACTACTGTTCAGTCTCAGGCGCAACAGCGAAAGATCGATGACTACCAGAGTCCTGGTCAGCAATCTTCTGGCAGTCAAGGGCAGGGTGGATACCGAGGAAACCACCCAAAGTGCAACAAATGCAACAGACACCACAGTGGTCAGTGCAACAAAGGACGTTGTCAGAGGTGTCTCAAGTTGGGTCATGAAGCCAAGGATTGTAGGAACTCACGGCCTGCAAATCAGAATTGTCAGCAGCAACAACAAGCACCGCAGAATCAGCAACAACAACAGGGCAATAGGGGATGCTATCAGTGTGGCGCTGAAGGTCACCTCAAGAGACAATGCCCGCAGTTAAATCAGAATCAGAATCAGAACCACAACCAAGGAAACGGGAACAATAATGGGAATAACAATGAGGGTAATAACGACGGCAATGGTGCCAGGGGTCGAGCGTTCGTGATTGGTCAGGGTGACGCAAGGAATGATCCTAACGTGGTGATGGGTAAGTTTCTTCTCGACGACTTTTATGTTACTATTTTATTTGATTTGGGTGCCGATACCAGTTATGTGTCTCTTAAAGTTAGTCAAATGCTTAAACGCACACCAACACTTTTGAACACCAAGCACATGGTAGAGCTAGCAAACGGTAAAAGTCTTGAAGCCACACACATAGTTAGGGGTTGTAATCTCATCTTAGGTGGTTAAACCTTCTCAATCGACCTCATTCCTATTGTTTTGGGTAGTTTCGACATTGTTGTTGGTATGGATTGGTTATCCCAACAGCAAGCAGAGATCCTTTGCAAAGAGAAGATTGTTCGTATTCCCCGTTTTGGTAAAGAACCTCTCATGATTCAAGGCGACAAGAGTGGTGCTGTTGTGGGCATCATCTCCTTTCTTAAGGCCCAAAAGTGTTTGCGAAAGGGCCACACTGCTATTTTAGCACTCGTTACTGACGCATCAACAAAAGAGAAGAAGATAGAGGATATTCCAGTTGTACGCGACTTTTCTCAAGTGTTTCCTGAGGATTTACCTGGTCTTCCGCCTCATCGTCAGGTTGAATTTCAAATTGAGCTGGCTCCTGGAGCAGCGCCCATAGCTCGAGCACCTTATCGCTTAGCTCCAACCGAACTAGAAGAACTGTCCAAACAATTGCAAGAACTCTTGGATAAGGGTTTCATTCGTCCTAGCTCTTCGCCCTGGGGAGCTCCAGTGTTGTTTGTAAAGAAGAAGGACGGTACCTTCCGTATGTGCATAGATTACCGCGAACTCAACAAGGTGACCGTGAAGAATCGCTACCCTCTTCCACGTATTGATGACTTGTTCGATCAGTTGCAAGGGTCGAGCTACTATTCGAAGATTGACCTGAGGTCAGGTTACCATCAACTGAGAGTCCGAGACGAGGACATCTCTAAGACAGCGTTCAGGACTCGGTATGGACATTACGAGTTCATGGTTATTCCTTTTGGATTGACAAACGCACCTGCAGTCTTCATGGATCTTATGAACAGAGTGTGCAAGCCTTACCTGGACAAGTTCGTTATTGTTTTCATCGACGACATCCTGATCTATTCGAAGAGTCAGGAGGAACACGAGCACCATCTACGACTTATTTTGGAACTACTTCGAGCAGAGCAGTTGTACGCTAAGTTTTCAAAATGCGACTTTTGGCTTCGTGAAGTTCACTTTCTAGGCCACGTGGTAAACAAGGATGGGATACACGTTGATCCATCCAAGGTCGACTCGATTAAGAACTGGCCTGCACCCGTACACCAACAGAAATCCGCCAATTCTTGGGTTTGGCGGGCTACTATAGAAGGTTCATCAAAGACTTCTCCAAGATTGCACAACCCCTCACCTCACTAACTCAGAAAGGCGTTATCTATCGTTGGGGTAATACACAGGAATCAGCATTTCAGCACTTAAAAGATAGACTTTGTAGCGCACCTATTCTTTCATTGCCAGAGGGCACAGACGATTTTGTGGTTTATTGCGACCCGTTAATTAAGGGTCTTGGTTGTGTGTTGATGCAACGTGACAAGGTCATAGCTTACGCCTCACGCCAACTTAAAGTTCATGAAAGAAATTATACTACACACGATTTGGAGCTGGGAGCTGTTGTTTTCGCACTCAAGATATGGAGACATTACCTGTACGGTACCAAGTGCACCATCTACACCGATCACAGGAGTCTCGAGCATATCTTCAAGCAAAAGGAGTTGAACATGCGACAACGTCGATGGGTCGAGCTATTGAATGATTACGAATGCGCAATCAAGTACCATCCGGGCAAAACCAATGTTGTGGCCGACGCCCTCAGTCGAAAAGATACTACAACTAAACGCGTGCGAGCATTACAACTTACCATCCAGTCTAGTCTTCCTTCCTAAATATGAGATGCTCAGGCAGAAGCATTGAAACCAGAAAACGTCAGGGCTGAAGCCCTACGCGGCTCAAGGAAATGGTTAGAGCAAAAGGAAGATAGCGCCTACTACGTAACAGGACGCATCTGGGTCCCACTCTATGGCAATTTACAAGAACTTGTAATGGATGAAGCACATAAGTCTCGTTACTCGGTACACCCTGGTTCGGATAAGATGTACCACGATCTTAGAACTACGTATTGGTGGCCTAGCATGAAAGCTCACATAGCAACTTACGTTAGCAAATGTTTGACTTGTGCGAGAGTCAAGACTGAATATCAGAAACCATCAGGCCTACTCCAACAACCAGAGATACCACAATGGAAATGGGAGCAAATTTCCATGGATTTCGTTACTGGCCTGCCCAGATCTCAACGTGGAAATGATACTATTTGGGTGATCGTGGATTGACTCACAAAGTCTGCACACTTTTTGGCTATCAAGGAAACGGATAAGTTCTCCACTCTAGCAGACGTTTATTTAAAGGAAGTGGTTTCAAGGCACGGAGTGCCAACCTCTATTATCTCTGATCGTGATGCACATTTTACTTCAGAGCTGTGGCAAGCGATGCACAAATCTTTTGGCTCTCGATTAGACATGAGCACAGCTTATCACCCGCAAACGGATGGGCAGTCTAAACGCACTATCCAAACTCTAGAAGACATGCTTCGTGCATGTGTAATCGATTTCGGCAACGGCTGGGAAAAACACCTCTATCTGGTGGAGTTTTTGTATAACAACAGTTACCACACCAGCATTCAAGCCGCTCCATTTGAGGCATTGTACGGGCGTAAATGCCGATCACCTCTTTGTTGGGCAGAGGTGGGGGATAGTCAGATCACGGGTCCAGAACTTGTAGTAGACACAACAGAAAGAATTGCTCAGATACGGCAACGAATGGCGGCAGCTCACGACCATCAGAAAAGCTACGCTGATAAGCGCAGGAAACCACTCGAGTTCCAGGTTGGGGATCGAGTACTACTCAAAGTCTCACCTTGGAAAGGTGTAGTTCGTTTTGGCAAACGAGGCAAACTTAATCCGCGATATGTCGGACCATTCGAAATCATAGAGAAAATAGGCAAAGTGGCCTACAAACTAAACCTACCCGCAGAACTCAGTGCAGTTCACAACGTTTTTCACGTGTTAAATCTGAAGAAGTGTCTGTCAGATGAGACCCTCATAGTTCCTTTGAAGGAGCTCACTATCGACGATCAGTTGCGATTCGTCGAGGAACCAGTTGAAATCACGGACCGAGACGTTAAGGTCCTCAAGCACACCAGAATACTATTGTTCGAGTTCGTTGGAACTCCCGTCGTGGCCCAGAGTTCACCTGGGAACGAGAAGACCAAATGAAACTCAAGTATCCCCAGTTGTTTGAGAACAATGCAACTACTACTGAGGCTGAAGCTACTGCGGAATTTCGGGACGAAATTCCAAATCAACGGGGGGATGATGTGACACCCCAGGAAAACCAGTAAACCATGCAAACTTAACTAGCTTCCTTAGTAACCGCATGCTAAATTTCGGGATGAAATTTCTTTCAAGTTAGGGATAATGTGACAACTCGAGTTTCCAAGGTTTCTCCTCTATTTGTTACTTGTCTCATTCAGTGTTTTGTGATTCGTTGCATTGAAACTGTGCACTATGAATTGTTTGTAAGGTGTTCATGCTTGATATACGTTTAGGGTATTAAACTATATGAATTGATTAATAGCTGTGCACTGTTTGTTATATAGGAGTGATCACCATTGTTAATGTTGTTGTATAATATTATGAAAGTGACGAAATCACAAAGGGATTTCGCCACAACCTGTTCGACGAAATCCAAAGGGATTTCGCCATATCCCCTCGACGAAATCAAATGGGCTTTAGGCCCAGTAGTGGATCAGTTATATTATTCCCAACTTTAAGTGAATGTTTCAATCGGCAAACCCTAACTATCACTCTCAAGTCGACGGCAGAACCCACCCCCCTCTGTTCGAGATAACAGCTTGATCGGTCAGATTCTGGTTAGCGGCTCTTACTTGTTGACAGTTATATTCGTGAGATATTATTCATGTGCGACATAAATGATGATTGTGTGTTGTATATGTGAATTGCCATTGTGATAATTAACCTATAACATTACATGTGAGGCATCTTGAAAGTGCAACCAATTTAGATAAGGATCAATTCATGTTGTCAACCATACTATCCATATTTGCATATGTATTGTCAGAAAGCATGTGATTGTCATATATGTTGCTAGCAATTGATTGTCATATTAGGACTCATGTTAGTCAATGATATTAGTGAGATTATGATTGAAACTCATTGACCGATTGAATGTTAGAGCCTCCCTGAACCACCAATGATGACCATTAAATATATTGACCATTACCAATAACCTTGACAATTAATAATTGCATGAATTGAAACTGTAATCTGTGACTTGTCGGCCACAGACTTCCTTGTGCATGTGATTTCAAAGTTCAATGAATTAACAGGCTACCATGTAAATTAGTTGGGTTCTTTTATCAACACATCAGTTAGCGGCCCGATACACTTGTCAGCCCACTAAGAACACCGGTCCAATAAGATAGTAATAGAAAGTAATAACCGGCCATGACTGTAAGGAGCATCTGAATGAAATTATTGTCACACGATTTGTTCTTTTGTTATGTCAATTCATGACATTAAGTGTCAGACTTTTGGTGTGATTTTATTTAGCATGTCGGTCACACACACACAACTGAATTGGGCCGAAAGGGGTGTTGGGCCGGTGGTGGATCACATGTTCAGTAATGGCAAAACAAAATAAGTGTTTTCGTCACACGGGTTTTCGCCCTATATGGATTTCGTCTAAGTGTGTGACAACAGTAACCTTGTTTAGTCTATTAACTGAGTTAAGTTTATTAACTCTGTTAACCTTATTAACTGTGTTAAACTATGTAACTCAGTTAGTCTATTAAACCTGTTAAGTATTAACTCTGTTAGTTCAGCAAACTCAGTTAGTTTATTAGTTCTATTAGATGTTAACTCTGTTAAATATGTAACTATGTTATATATGTTAATCCAGTTAAGCTTGCTAATTCTATTAAGTGTGTTATTGGATAATTATATTAGAATAAACTGCAAAAGACATTTATGTGAAACATGAACTGCATGAAGGTGATTAGCTGTTGTGTGATGCATGATGTTAACTGCCAAACACACCCTGTGGTATGAATTGCATGTGAAACTTTACGAACTTGAACTGATTGAGTATACGTGCATACTATAGGACTTGACTGATTACTTGTGAGCACATAGTTTAGCATACCGAGCAAACCAAGGTGAGTTCACACTCCTAAGGCATGGGATTCCCGGTGGGTTGGGAATGGGATTGAATGACTATTTATATGATCAACACTACTAGACTACCTACTACTGTCCTCGGATTGAGAAGGGCACGTACGTAAAACCTATGTACACTCATACTTGCTACTGTCCTCGGATTGAGAAGGGCACGTACGTAAAACCTACGTACACTCATACTTGCTACTGTCCTCGGATTGAGAAGGGCACGTACGTAAAACCTACGTACACTCATACTTGCTACTGTCCTCGAATTGAGAAGGGCACGTACGTAAAACCTACGTACACTCATACTTAACACTGTCCTCGGATTAGGAAGGACACTTATGGATACGACTAGTCTAGTAACATACAACATGGGAAGCCCCCACTAAATATCGTGAAAAGGTTTTGGAAAATTAAGGATACTGGGTAATACATGGTTAAGAAACGAACTTATGATTTCTGAAACAAACTCAATAACTGAACAATCAACTGTGAACTCGCTCAACTTTGTTGTTGACTCATTGTTACATGCCTTGCAGGTCGTTAGGTATCTATGGAGCTTGCATCGGAGTGGGAAGAGTCGTTGTGGGACATGGACATCTGCGTGCCACGCTAAAAATTTGAAATGTTTAAACTTATGACTTGGTTTTAAACATTATGCTTCCGCTTGCAACTTAAACTATGTTTTGTTTAGACACCAATCGTATTGTGTTGGATTTTATAAACTACTTACATGCTTAATATGATTGGTGGCGTGATCCTGGTCAGCCACGCCTCCAAGCGGTGATACTCCACATGTGGATTTTTGGGGGTGTGACAAATAGGAAACCCTAATTGAGACCCCGAGTAATATGGCATGACCCCTAAAATTTTCAGAACAGTTGGAACTAGGATCAGGGCCCCTAAAACTCAGGGGGGGGGTATTCCCTAATTGATAATTATCCACACAGTTTGCTGTTGAGGGTCCTTTTGTGTAGTTTCTCCTAAAGAAACTGCTTCCGCTTCTGGCTCCTTTTCTTGAACTTTTTCTTGAATGTTTTGTGTAGATTCGGCTAAGTTCACTGTTCCTTCCATACCAGTTTCGTTTTCACCACTTTCTGCAGGCCAGAGTAAGTTAAAAAATATAATATTTTGTTATTTTTATTTTTTTCTAATATAAAGTGTTTTTTACCTTTGACAGGTGGTTTGTAAGCGTATACACTCATTTCGACAGTTTGAATGTTTGCAATAAGGGTGTCTGTCACTCCTCCATCATCTTTATTTGTCAATCCTTCATCATCTGGCTGCAGTACCCCTATAGATACAAATTATTGAATTTTAATACATCAGAATCAAAATCGCATGTTATACATGAAATCGCATGCGAAATCAAATGTCAAGTATATGCATGAAATCGCATGTGTATTTTTAAGTTATTGCCTGTGTATAGGAAATTCAAAATTTTACATAAAATCGCATGTGTTAATTTGAAATCGCATGTTTACCTTCTGATGCCATTTGTTACAAAACATTGGATATTACTTGTTGAGCTTCTTCATTCTGTCTACTTTCTTCGTTTGTAGTATCTTCATAATGAATGTAACAACTCTCGCCAAAATTATTATTTCTTATTTTATTATGTCCAATAGGAAACCCTAATTAAGACCCCCGAGTAATATGGCATGACCCCTAAAAATTTCAGAACAGTTGGAACTAGGATCAGGGCCCCTAAAACTCAGGGGGGTATTCCCTAATTGACAATTATCCACACAGTTTGCAGTATAATGCGAAAATCGTTGAACGGTTGACTCACCTAGGCTAGGAATACACGAGGCTACCCTACCCTAGAAGTGCACCCGTTGCGCCACGCGACAGCATGTAGCGCCACGCGACAGGGACAACTTTTCAGTATATATTCCAGGGATTGGCACTTGCATGGCTGCGTTGGTTCGATGTTCAAACTCGTTTTATACACTGAGTTATTCATTTTTTCGTTCAAAAACACACACTAGCACGAAGCTCTGCTGCGATAACAGGGTAATAACTCGATCACTGCTACGATACAATGTCCGATCGATTGAAACCGATCCGATGGATGTTTAAGTGCTGCCCGAATACGGACTATACTTTGTCATTCGTCGTGAGGGTTTTGATTTCGTGAGCTTATCGTAAATGTTGTATTAAGTTACTGACCTTGTTTCGTGTGCATTGTTGTTTAAATTAGGTTATCAGGCTTATCAGTAGGCTAAACTCTGCTCGATTAAACTTGCAATGTGAGGCATTCTCTTTTTTTTTTTTTTTTTTTTTATCAAATTGCTTTACAAAACCCTAAATGTTTTCCAGTTATACTTTGTAGTGATTAAGTCTTTGCTAATCTTTAATTACTGGCAGTATGTGGGGGTTTTGTGCACATTACTACTAACGATTTATCACATTAGGTGGGCGAGCCTAACTAGTGATATGTCCACAGTCATAGATTCGGTTGAGTGACAGCTGAACCAGATAATTATATGATAGGGGCAAATATAAAAACCCTTAATGCTGTAAATTTATAACAATGTGTCTTTTGTGCAAATTGAATGACTCGCCAGTATTTCCCCGCTGATAAAAATCTTTTTAAACATGTTTCAGGTGATCTGTTGTGATCTAGGAAAAAGTGTTGTGTAGCACTCCAAGCTTGAAGAAGTGGCTCAATAAAATAAATAAATATGTTTTGTAAACCAGGGAATTTCCTTGTGAAATTTCCTTTACTGTAAATTATGGGGTTTGTCCCAAATGTGTGAAATAAAATAAATTGGGCATTTTCAAGTTTAAATGATCCTGTTAATACTTCCGCTGCCAAACTAAATACAATTACCACGGGTTTTCTGTCCCGCTGCCTCTGGACCGGGTCACACCGGGCCGGGGGCCGTGACAAAAAACTTCAGAAGCTGCATTTTCAGGCTGTTGATGAACATAAGAGGGTGCAATTTCAGGCTCTTGAACCGAATCAGGCGGCACACAAATGGAATTATTCCGAAGTTTCTCATCCCACTGCTTACAGGCCTCCATAATCTCCGGATCCCAAAAACACTTGGTTTTTGCTTCTGAAACTAAGTTGTTCATCCCTTGAACAACTTGAACCATTTTAATGTATTTTTTGACATTGGCTTTCATTTTTTTCAACAGGTTCTGTAATATTTTTCGAGTTAAAATACTATCAATCCAGATGTTAAAAATAAATGGATTAAGTGAAATTAATATTTTTTGGGCCTACCTTTTTGTTGATGTTCGAAGCCTCTCGATCTCGTTGATGGGCTGAATCGTAGACTACCGACGGTGAAAGTGGAACATGAGTGTTGCTATAGTCCATCATTTTCTGTGTCTGTGTCCCAACTCTCATCACAAGGTTCAACTGAGACATTTCATGGAGTTCAAAACTGAAATCCATCATATCATCAATATTCTCGTTATCGTTAGGGTCTTCCTCGATTTCTACGTTTTCTACTGCACGTGCAGTCCTTCTTCTGTTGCTTATTGTGGTGTCAACGGGTGGTAATGTATACTCCTCCGTTGAACGACCCTCTTCTTTTTCATTTTCACTCTCATTTGCTATCCACACAGGTCCGTTATCCGAAATATGCTCCTCGACTTTATCAATCTCCGTAGATGTGATATAACGAATAACCGGTATCTCCACGACTTTCTCAAACAGTTTAAGCCTCTTGTTGTACTCATGCGTGTATAGAAGCTGTATAATTATAAAAAGGAGTTGATATTTACTTAAAATGTGTATTTATTTTATATTCAAAGTCATCATTATACTCTATTTCTACAAAATCGCATGCTATCAGACAAAAACCGTATGAAATCGCATGTATTCTTTAACCATTTATCAAAACCACTAATCTGATAAAATCGCATGAATTAGTTATGATTTCGCATGTATCAGTTAACCATCACTAAAACTATCTAATCTTATAAATCGCATGGTCAAACAAAATTATTTTTAAAATCGCATGTATCATTTAATTATATAACAAAACAAACTAGTCTTGAAAATATGTTATCAAATGTAGTAAGGCATACCTTAAGAAAGGCAACAGGTCCCACGAACTGTATTTTAAAGTTCTTCCAGCCCACTCGTGTACGTTGCAAAGTGTCCAGTAGATATGAGCACCAATCTAGATGCGGTATGTCCTCAACATCCTCTACACCAAGCAAACATCTATCATTTGCAGTTTTGGCCATTGTAATCTCTGCAAAAAAACGTCATCCAGTACCCTAGGAAATTTAATCTAAACAGGCTCCCCCATCTCTTTGATTATCTATTGCAGTTGTAATTAAGCCATGGGTAATTCTCGCGTTTTCCCCCCATTGACTGATGAATGTATCCATGACAGTATTTCCTGGTTCTTTACTCTTTTCAATTTTCTCCACCTTTTTAACTTTTCTTTTATCGACTATTATTTCAACTGGCTTTGGCCCCTTTGGTATTCCAAATACCTCATAAACTATGTCCGATGTAATTTTTATTTGGTGTTTACCTACGTTTAGTGTATCGAACATCTCGTCAAAGTTTCTGGCTAGCCAATATGCCAAATGTGTCGAAATATGGTTGATATTCATATCTAGAATAGCCCCAAATCCCATATTCTTCACCTCATCAACCTGTTTTTTTGAAATTTTTTCACAGTATCCATATACGAATTAGGTTAACATCTCAACAGTATTGCTTCGTTGCTGTATTCGAAGAAAGCCCTAGGTTCTGTTCTAGGTGGTTCCAGCTGGCTTGGTTTTTTTCCCTGTTCCACCTTTTTTGAAGGTTTTTTTGTTTGTATCTTAGATTTCTTGTCATCTTTCTTCTTTTTCGGCAGTGGCTCAACAAAGTCATCATCCTCAGAACTTTCTTCCACAACCCTTCTTTTTCTATTTTTGTTCACTTTTTTCAATGTTGATATGGGCTCTTCAAAGTCATCATCAGAATCTATTTCTACAAAATCGCATGCTATTAGACAAAAACCTTATAAAATCGCATGTATCGGTTAACCATTTACCAAAACTCATTAAGTTGATAAAATCGCATGAATGAGTTATCAATTCGCATGTATTAGTTAAGCATTACCAAAACTAGCTAATCTTTATAAATCGCATGCCTCAGACAAAAAACATTTATAAAATTGCATGTATTATTTAATCATATACCAAAACTAACTAATCATATAAAATCGCATGGATTTTTTTATAAATTCGCATGCACAAGCTAACCATTACCAAAACTACACAATAATACAAAATCGCATGCCCTAGACAAAAATAACTTTTATGAAATCGCATGCCTAAGACAAAAAAACCTCAACAAACAAAACTTAACATATAAAATCGCATTTGTCATACAAAACCCTCTATAATATTGCACATGTATCAGCTAACCATTAACAAACCTACATATTCATACAAAACCAAATAAAAAACCATACCAGACATAAACCCTAACAAAATCGTAGTTATCAACAATACGTAATCTTATAAAACTATAGGTTTCATACAAAAACCTTACTAAACAAACAAAATCGCATATGTCATTCAAAGCCCCTGTAAATCCCATTATAAAATCACATATGTCAATCGATACCGGGATTCATCTTCTATGCCTGTGGTCTGTCATTGTTGGCCTTGCTCTGTTTCTCAAAACTCATCAATCTTCATTGAATCGCAACGGTAAGTAGAACAGAACTTGGGGCAAGAAGAATGCAATGTTGAATTTGGGTTTACGGTATGATTGTGAGTTTTTGTATGATGATTATCAGGGGTTTTGATTTCGCAATGGATGATTTTAACCTTGGCTGTTTCATATATATATATATATATATATATATATATTAATTTGATTAATTTAATAGTGAAGCACGGGGTTTAAATGAGATGATCTGATGCTTCTGGTTATAGCGTACATAATGTACGATTAGGCATATTGTATGATAACCGACCTATATATATATATATATATATATATATATATATTATATAGGGGACCGCTAAAATGAAAACCACCCCAGTTATAAGAACCGAGAGAACCACTTTTCAACCATTAGATCTTCAAGATCAATGAATGAGATTAAAAGTAATTAAAAAGTATTATTAAATATTTTTTGTCTTATTATGTCTTCAATATTTAAATAAAAGGTTAGTTTAGTAAATTTACTCAATTTTGTCTTTTTGTCTTTATTGTTTTTGTATTATTATATTAATTGTTATGTTTTAGACAGAATTTTTTTTATTAAAAAACCATTTTAAATTCAGATTTTTTAATAAAACAATTTTTTTGCGCGCCGTTTTTTACACGCTGTTTTTACGCCTGACTTTTTCACGCGCCATTTTTTACGTTTTACAATTTACATAAAAATGTTTTACGTTTTATGTTTTATATTTTACGTTTTTACGTTTTACGTTAAAAAATTTACGTTCTACATTAAAAACTTTACGTTTTACGTTAAAAAGTTTACGGTTTTAACATATTTTTTTTCTAAAAGTTTTTTACTCAAAACGAACGCACCCAGAAAATCGCAACTCAGTAGATGTCTCAGATAGATTGCTATCATCATCGACGCCTCAAAAAATATAAAAACCCAACAAACAAAAATCAAAACAACGAGTGGATTCTTGAAAAAAACGGGGTTTCGGCTCAGATTTTCCGATAATCAAAGGCTGCAAAGGGGGGTTGCAGGTTCAAAAACCTACCCTCCACCATCCTTGCCGCGCCATCGTCATCAAAATCTACGTTTTTTTTTGCATCATCGCCGCCCCATCCAAACATATCAAAACCCACAGAATCAAAGAATAAAAATGCATCATTCAAACAACCTGAATCATTCAAAAAACATTCAAACAAGTGCAACTCACATTTTCCAGATCCAAAAAAACATTCAAACAACCTGCATCATTCACCGGTTCACACCCCTCCTCACCCACCCCTCCATCCATCATTCACCGCCGACACCGCCTTCGACACACCGCCCCCTAACCCACCACAACAACCCCCATTCACCCATCGTTCACCGCCACCAACATCAAAGATCGGGACAAAAATAGAGACACAAGATCAGAACCAAAAACATCAAGAAAACGTCGCTACCTTGTCGGCATCCCACCGCCGCCGTCCTCTTTCTTTGCCGGAGCTGCAACGCCACCGCCACTGCTGCAACACCACCGCCGCCGTCCTCTCGTAGACATAGCCACCGAGACGGGATCTAGTCTAGAAATCATGGCACCACCTTCACTCGACACTTCAACTCTGGTCGTCGGATCTGGTCTAAAAATCAATCCTAACCGTCGTTGGGATCTGAAATGGAACGAGTCCCCTTGTCGCCTGGAACTGACGCTCTCTCCGGTAGTCGGGAATGAAACGACCGGCCATGAACCAGGATTCTGTTCTCTCTCTGCTGAAGGGATTTAAAAAAGTGGACTGTGTTTTTTTTTTTGGTTCTAGATAAAGGAAGAGAGAAAATGAGGGAGAAAGGTGTACTAGATCTAGATTTGAATGTGCAGGGGGTTGTGAGAGAGATGTGTGTGCTGACATTGTGTTTTGAAGATGGTGATGGTGAATGTGGATTTTAAGAGAGATAGAGAGAGGTGGGAGATGATGGTGAGATGAGGGATGAGAGAAGTGAGAGGAGAGATGAGAGATATATAAAAGTCTGCTACAATAAATGAAGAGAGAGAGAAAGATTAGACATTTTGAAGGAAATGACCAAAATACCCCTTATTGTGATTGGTGGAGAGTGGTTCTCACGATTCTTACAACTGGGGATGGTTTCTATTTTAGCGGCTCCCTATATATATATTAATTATTTAATAAAAATAATTCGAGCGAAAACGAGCTATCAATGAGCGAGTGGACCTTTGCTCGTGCTTGCTCGTTTTCAAATCGAACCGAGCCGAGCGGCTCGTTTACAAACTTAGCGGGAATCGAACTAGCATTTTTCGGGCATTTTTTGAGCGATCATCGAGCGATCCTCGATCGTCGAGCAGTTTTGACAGCCCTACCGTGAACTCACCTAATGTGCAAAGCATAATACTCCATATAGCAAATAAAGGCAAGCAAAGCCGAAGCTTGAAATATCAAATCTTCTCGTGCCCTACTACAAATAAAGGACACCTTAAAGTCTAATGGAAATAACTCTAGTTAACAACTTGGTTATAAAGATAGTTTACTCAACTACCTTGTCAAGATCGAAACACTTATTCGATTTAAATGCGTGTACTCGACGAACCGATAGGGACCCAGTTTGCTTTCTTGTGAATATATTTTATGTAAAAATAAAATAAAATAAAATATATAAATATAACAAAATATTCAAATTGCATAACTAAAGCTTACCGTAAGAAAAATCATTTTTGGATTGATTAGGCAAAACGTCTAACAGATAGCGAGTCGTAACTCGACTTGTAAATACATATAAATATATTTACTTATACATATGTTAGAGAAACATGTTTATCACTGTTAAGTCTAATAACACAAGTTGTATAAACATTTTCCAAAAATCAAGTCTCCAAGCTTATAAATATTATTATTATTATTATTATTATTATTATTATTATTATTATTATTATTATTAGAATATACATATATAGATTAATCGTACATGAATTAGAAATTTGAGCAATAATTTGTCGTTTAATTGTCGAAACCTTGAATAGTCTGAACAAGGTTTCGGTTTCGGATGATATCCAAGCTTTAAAACGTTTTGAGAGTTTAATTACACATCTATTTATTTATATAAAAATTTGGGCAGAGTTTCCCCTGTTTTTAAACAACCTAGACAACGCAAGTTGTCTAATTTTTCCACAACAATCAAATGTCTAAAGCATATACTCGTGATTTTAACTACAAACGACCCTTTAATAATCATTGCCTGTTACGTTTCCAGTGTGTGTGTGTGTGTGTGTATATATATATATTGTAACACCCCAAAAACGGGTTTGGTTATCAAACCACGTTAATATTAAAGGGTGAGTAAAGTACCATTAGTGATAAAAGTTAACTCGTAAATAAAATAACTAGGAACAAATAAACCTAGTTATTAACATGTAAATAAGTAATAAAACAACGAGTTGTAGCTTTATCTAATCAAAACTAAACTCGAGGGGACCAAAGTTGCCAAAATGGAAACTTGTGTTTTAAAACACAAGATTTAAAAAAAACACAACACACATAGTGTGTGTGTGTGTGTGTTGGTTGATCCTCAGGTGGAAGAACAAGGGCAAAACCCTTGTTCAAGCTAAATCCACCAAATTGAAGATCAATTCGAGCCCTAAATCAGTGCATGAACACGTATTATCGATCACCTAAACAAGGGGATCATGAGGTATGTTTAAAAACTTAGATTTGGTGAAAGTCATAACTTAAGACAAGTAAAATACTTGCAATTAGATTGTTGGGTTTTGATCTAAAGATGAAATTAGATGTATATATATGCTTAATTTCGTTAGATATAATGAAATTATGAAATACTTGATGTAAGGTTACTTGTAAGTGATTAGCAAGTAGATTATCAGTGGGTTTTGATAATATGATTAAGTTTATGATATACTTATGTTTAAAACCATCATGGATGATAGTAATAGGAAGATACTTGCACAATTTATGAGTTTGAGTATGTGTTCATAGTTGTCATGAAATGGGTTTTGTATGTTATGACGAAATTGATGTTATATTCATGTAAATAGATGCTTGAAATCATGTTATCTACTAGTTTGTATGTAGAACTTGATTATATTAGGTATCCGGATGAATGCCTAGTAATATGATGAAACGGTTTTTACATTTAGGTGAAAAGCCTTAGTGCTATGCATAATGAATGGATAAATTAGCATTGATAATCGAAAGCTAAGTTAACTTGATATTAATAATCGCCCGAACTTGTTAAAGAAAAAGGAATAAGATGAACTTGGTTGGGAATTTAGTTAAAATGGTAGCCTAGAAATAATGCCTACCGACTATTTGATGAAATGCCTAAGTGAGTTCGTTGAACCGATTTGTGGATATACATATGCTAATAGGTAGTTGACTTTTAAAAGTCAGACTGACCTATAATACGATCGAATGATAATTTTGATATAAAACCCGTAAGATGGAATAGTCATGGTAATTGATGACTAATCTAACCATCTTGCCAATTATAAAAGATAGTTTAACGCTTGACAAGCTAGGTGGAAGCTTGGGGAAGAAGTGGGTCAAACGGATCAAGTACGAAGGAAAAGCATATTTGGATGCAAGGTAAGTAAAGCTTGCACCTTTTCTTCGTAGAATACCTATTTATTGTATAGGTTATGAATAAGATAAATTAATATTTGAAATATGATGTTCTGATGCGAAATGATACAGGTCGGAAAAAGTGAAAATGATGAAAAACCATATTTGATGGTAAAAAGGGGCAAAACGGAAATTCGGTCATGAAATGACGAACATACAATGAGTTTTTGAAAAGTTACCTTATGGTGTAAGCCATAATGAATAATAAGGGTAAAATTGTAATTTAGTCACGTGTAGACGAATGAAAGTTGAAGTTTCTAAAAGACACCCTATGGCGTAAGCCATAATGGGTTAAATGAGTAAGGAAAGGACTTTAGAAATATGACCGTATGGTGAAAATCCATAATGGGTCAAATGAGTGAAATGGTAAACAAATACCATTCCGCTATATATACATAATGTTTGGTCATTTAGGCCAAACGGGTTGGTGTGTGTAAGGTGTGATATGTTTTTATTAATATTTTAAGCCCATTTTACACATTAGTCAAGTTTTAAATTTATAAAACACGATATTCTACTAACACTAAACACACACATGGGCAAGTGCACCCATCGTGAGCGTAGTATAGCGTTGGTAAGATACCGAGGTCGTCCAAGGACACAAGAGCTTTTAATACTGGTTTATCCTCAACGTCTAATCAAACTAAAATGTTTAGAAAAGGTTTTAAACATGAAAAATAAAAACTAAAAAGCTGAAAAATAAAAATAAAATAAAAACAAATAGACAAGATGAATCACTTGGATCCGACTCGCCTTTAATGTATCCTTTGATGATTTCCGCACTTTTGCATTTTTTAAGAGATTATCTTAGTTATAGTAGTAGGCCCTTCTTTTGAAGGTGATGTTACTCTCAACCCAGTTGTTTGAGTCAACAAGGATATAATCCCAAAGGGTTAAAATATTGAAAGATAATTAATTAAGTTATTATTGCGTAAAGTGGTAGGCCCCTCTTTTGAAGGTGACGTTACCCTCGGCTAAGTGGTTTGAGTCAGCAGGGATACAATCCCAAGTAGCCGGTTTAATGTATTAATAGTAGTTTACATATGAGGGGATCAAGCCATTCGCACCCCCGCCATCCAATACTAGTGGGTATTGAAGGAGGTCCTAGTAAGCTTGACCCAGGTCCTTGCAGGATCTATACACTGAACAAGTCAAGAACCTTACTAAACCATTCCCTTAACCCCCGACCAGGTAGCCAACATATCTCTATATAGACCGTAGAGATATGAATGGTGAAAATATTTTACTTTATATAGACAGTAAAGTAATGCCAAGACACCACGGACAAATGATAAAGAAGTTTCACCTTCAACATAAGAAACTAGTTATTAAAGTCATTAATACAAAACCAAATAAAAAGTGCGAAAAGATTAAAAATCAAAAGTAATACATTAAATACTTGTCTTCACCAAGTGATGTAAGAGACTTAGCCAAACATGTCCTTTGATTGACAAGAAATCTTACGATCAATCTTGGATCCCGAGAATACTACACACACTCTAAGGTGGATGATGGATGATGGTGGTGGATGTGGGTGTTGTAGTGGTGGTGGAGTGGTGGCAAAGTGGGAGAGAGGTGGTGGCCAATGGATGCCTTTGAAGTGAGCCAAACACCCTTATTTATAGCCTGAACAGAAGCCCGCCCACGGCCCCGTGCCCGCCGGACACGCCCTCGTGGCCATCCTCTTTCTCTTCCTTCATTAATTGCTCTTGTCTGCATTAGGCTCCACACGGCCCCGTGTTCGCTGGGCACGGCCCCGTGTGTAGAAGCGTATCTGTACTTCCAAGATTTGCTAAATTATGCGAATCTTAGCGTTGACCACGCCTCGTGCTCAGTGGGCACGCCCCCGTGGTGGGCGATAGAAGCTTCTACAGCTTTGTCCTTTCTGCAGACACCTGACCACGCCCCCGTGGTCAGTGGGCACGGGGCCGTGGTCAGCCTTTTGTTTCTTGTTTTTGCTTGGGAAGATGCTGTCGAGGGGTCAGGCATGCCACGTTTTTTCCTTTTCTTTGTATTTATGTTAGTTTTTGCTGCATATTTGTTCCTTTTCTTCATTTAAGCTCATTTGGTCCTGAAAATACAAAAGGAAGACAAAAACACACTTTTTCCAACATTAGTACTAAAAAAAGGTTAGTTTTATGCCTCATTTGATGTAATTTATATGTTGCATTTTGCATACATCAAATACCCTCACACTTGAATCTTTGCTTGTCCTTAAGGAAAACTCTTTATTTTGTGGCTTACACACCCAAATGGAATGGGTAAAAAAGAAGTTTTGGGCTTGTCTTGAGTTTCGGGAATCCAAGATCTTTATTGGGTTTAATTTTTTTTATAATATTTACAATCCTATTCGTTATGATTTATTTAGAACATTTCATAAGAGAAAGTACTTATTTGGGCATAACATGCCTCTTTAAAATTCCATTTATATACAAGTTCACATACCTCATGGGAGATCACTCAACACTTGGCCGAAAATGTATTTTTGTGAAACACTCGAGACCGGCATGGAACTTACTTCTTCCATATGCTTGCCAAGCAATCAATTCTCCTCCTTTTTAACTACAAACCTTTGTAAATATCAAGAGGACTTGGGGAAGGGTTAGGCTTAGGCTAAAGGTATGTGGTTTTGGGTTAGTGGTTAGTAAAAAGGGCTAAAAGCGTAAAAAGCGTCGGTCGTTGTAAAACTTTTTTTTTGTGACTTTTATTCAAACTAAGCATTTTCAAACAAAGTTTCTTTGAGGACTTTATTTGTTTATTGCTAGACTTCATTTTTTTTATAAAGAAACGTCACAAGAAAACCGAGCTTTTTACTAAAATAAAAGGTTGAAAAGAAAAAAGGTTTTGGTGGGTAAAGGGTGTTTGTTTTTGGTGGTTAGAAATGAAAAGGTTTAGGCTCAAAGGGGTTAACTAGGGGGATTTTGGGTAGGTGATAAAGAAAATGAAAAAAATAATTGTGTTGAAAGGAAAATGGGTTAGTCCTAATGCCTCCATCATTTACTTACTTGGGTTTAAGTTGGTAAGGACCGGGAATGTATCGTCGTGGCTAGTTCTAGATTCGTAAGAACCAAGTGGCTATTCACACAAGAAACGAAAAAATGAACATTTGATTTAAAGATATATGCTTGTATGCTCAATAAAGGCTCAAAACTCACTTATTGTGGGAATGGGTTTATAATGTGATCAAGTATATATAATCAAATTTTAACTAGATTTGTTATGCCGTTTCATAATTTTCTTATGTTGGTTCTTTTTATCACGACGCTATCGGTTGTAAATTTGTAAAAAATATAACCTTTTGGAACTTGTTATTCGCAAATTAAACCAAGACAAGTAAAAAAATGAAAAGTTTTTGAAAAAAATTTGGGTGATTAGCGGTTCCAATAGAGTTTTGTGTAAGGCTTGTTATTAGTACTTGCAAAATTCAAAGTTTTAGCACCCTCCCCCCCACACTTAAATTACACATTGTCCTCAATGTGCCCTACAAATAAGTTTTTAGGTTGACTGAATGTGTAAAAAGGTGTTTAAAAACAAAGTTTTATGTTACTGGGCATCTGGACAAGGGCCCGTGTTATTCCGGGCACGGCCCCGTGCTCAGATCGCCAGTAACATATTAAAGAGAAGGCTGGGCACGGGGGCGTGTTCAGTGAACATGGTCCCGTGTCCAGTTACCTGAATTGGGCGTTTTCTGCAGAACCACGGGCACGGGGGAGTGTTGGGCTGAGCACGGCCCCGTGCTGAACTTGCTGTAATGGAGGAAAATTGTCAGGAGGCTCTGTTTTTGTGCATGGGGTACGGGTTCAAGGTTCCCTTAGTAACCTCCACCATTTCGAGTGTGTTTTATTCCTGAAAAGAAAAGCTACACTAGAAAACATAAAAGTTAATCTAAACTAAAACTAAGGATAGTTTCGCGGAATGCCTCCATGGTGCGCCACGTTTATAAGGGTCCTTGGCTAGACCCAAAGTCAGTCATATGATACCCAAGTGGGATGTTTTGCATCCCATGTTGCACCATCGGAGAGCATCATCCAAGCTTGAGTCTATGACGTCCATGTATTTGACCGGGTCGTCGTTTTCTACTCTTTTCCCAACCCCAAAATCCATCTCTTTGTCTCCGACCCTCAATGTTAACTTCCCTCCACTCATATCCACCATCGCGTGAGCGGTGGCTAGGAATGGTCTTCCTAGAATGAGTGGTACTTCGGTGTCCTCCTCCATATCGAGTATGACAAATTCGGCCGGGAAGACAAAGTCTCCGACTTTTACCAATAGATTTTCGAAGACACCTTGTGGATATTTGATAGACCTATCGGCGAGTTGTATGCTCATCTGTGTAGGGCTTGTTTTACCTAGTCCGAGTCGGTCAAACATTGATGCAGGCATAAGATTGATGCTAGCCCTAAGATTGGCTAGCGCATTGCGTATAGATGATCACCTGTAAGGATCTGCACAAAAACAACCTAAAACACTCCGTAAGTAAAAGCCCGAACTCCTAAAACCCTAATTCTCATGAAAAATCAAGAAAATCAAATTTTAGAATTCGCTCGCGGGCCGCGAAAGATTTAAGTAAGGTCTTCGCGGGGCGCGACAGACCTAAGGATCTCCGGATAAGCTTCAAGGCCACATGTCACAGACGTGGCGAGGCTAGGGTATGACACGGCAGCCCTAGCCTTAGCTAGGGTGGCCCTTGCGGGGCACTTAGGACGGCCTTAAGGCCTTCGCGGGCCGCGACAAACTCAAAAATTTGCTATAAATTGGACGTTGCATGGCCATTCCAGTCTGCTCAAAATTTTCTTTCAAAAACGTCATATTCTGCTCAAAATCGTGTGTTTAAGTGTCGAGACGCTGCTACGATATCAGGGTAATAATTCGATCACTGCTACGATACAATGTCCGATCGATTAAAACCGATCCGATGGATGTTTAAGTGCTGCCCGAATCTTGGGCTATACTTTGTCATTCGTCGTGAGGGTTTCGATCTCGTGACTTATCGTAAATGTTGTATTAAGTTACTAACCTAGTTTCGTTTGCATTATTTAACTAGGTTACCAGGCTTAATCAGTAGGCAGACTCTATCCGTGTAAACTTGCAATGTGAGTCATTCTGTTTTTATCAAAGTTGCTTTGTAAAACCCTAAATGTTTTCCTGTTATAAGTACAGGGATTAAGTCTTTGCAAATCTTTAATTACTGGCAGTAAGTGGGGGTATTGTGCATATTACTACTGTTTTATCACTCTTAGGTGGGCGAGCCTAATTAGTGATATGACCACAGTGATAGATCTGGTCGAGTGACAACTGGACCAGATAATTATAAGATAGGGGCAAATGTAAAAACTCTTAATACTGTAATTTATAACAATGTGTCCTTTTGTACAAATTGAATGACTCGCCAGTATTTCCCCGCTGATCAAATCTATTTAAACATGTTTCAGGTGATTTACTATGAACAAGGAAAAGTGTCGCGTCGCACTCCAGCTTGAATGAAGTGGCTCAGTAAATAAATAAACATGTTTTTGTAATCAGGGGATTTCCCAGTGAAATTCCTTTATTGTAAATCACGGGGTTTGCCCCAAAACCTAGAATAAAATAATTGGGTATTTTCAGTTTAAACGATCATGTTAAAATTTTCGCTGCCAAATCAACCACCAATACCACGGGTTTCTGTCCTGCGGCTTCCGGACCGGGCAACTGGGTCGGGGCCGTGATAGAAAAGGTGGTATCAGAGCCAATGATTTAAGCCAATTAAGTATTTGGAAAATACTTAATTTTTCAAATTGCCATTTTGTGATTCTTTGAAAATTTAATTATAATAAATAAAATTTTAATTTGGACTTTTGTGTGTATCCTTATGTGTGACTAACAGCATGAATGAACTATCGGAAGCCCTCCGAAACTTCACAATCCATACTACTGATATGGATACAATAGGAGCCCAGTCCGGTTATCAGGCTAACACCGAGGAGCCACTAGTGTTTCAGGCCCAGTCTCAGGAGAAACCCAAACCTAAAAAGAGAAGAAGGCTTCTAGACTGGAAACGAGGGAGAAAGAAGAAACCCGCTGCCCAAAGGGTAAAGAAAACAGAGGATCCAAAAGGAAAGGGAAAAGAAATAGGAGAGAGCTCTGGTCAAGCTCAGGAATTGGCACCTTGGGAGGAACTCGATAGAAAACTGGCAAACTGTGACCTCATTGAACCTGCTGATGAAACCCTTTTCAATTTTCCCGCTCAATCAGAACTTCCTATCAATCTGAAACCTGCCATTCCGGACCCAATTGTTAACCCTCAACCTCTTTCGGGCCAAATAGAAGAATGGTGGACCAGTGACTGGCACTTCTAGAACATAATGAATAATCCCAATCCTTACTACCCGCAGTTTGACCCACCCCCTGTTACTTTCCCACCTATGAACCCGGAGAATGTGGCAGAACTACGCCGTTATGGTGAAGAACTGGTGGATATGGAGACCAGGATCCGGACTGTGGGGGAGAATATTACCTGGAAGTATGATGAGAGAGAGTTCCACTACTGAAGGCAGCGAATAACAGTAGATTAGATGTTTTGTATAATAATATTATGTGAAAAAAAATATAATAATAATAATAAAATAATAATAATATAATATAAAATAATAATAATAATAACATAATGTAGAATATTGTATAATAATGTTAAAATAGAATATCTGTAAATATCTGGCTTGTACGGAAGCATAATATTTTATATAAAATATGAATGTCGTAATGTCGACGATTTTGGCTACGTGTGCTGACTTAATTGTGTTTGGGATTGCCTTATTGTGTTTAGTTGCTTTTCATTTGTGACAATAATTTATATATATTGTTAATTATTCAGATGGAAAACGCAGTAAACCAACCGGCAAATGAAGTTAACCAATCTGAACCCAATAATGAAGACCATTTTCTCAATAGACAAGATATAGAAAATATCGTTGCTCAGGGAATAGCCAACACTATCCCAGCAATCGTTGCTGCTGTTAAGAATCCTGCTCAACCTTCCCAAGCCAACCATAGCAAACGCACCCGCGATGATAATTTCAGTAACAGTGTGAATGGGGGCGGTGATAATAATATGGTTCAAGCCCCATTACTTAAGAAAATGAAAGTGGCAACGACGGGTTGCACTTACAAAGAATTTCTCGCCTGTAAGCCAGTCTAATTTGCAGGCAATGAAGGGGCGACTGCCGCACTACGTTGGTTGGAAAAGACCGAAGCAGTAATTAAAATAAGTAAGTGCGCAGAAGAAGATAGGGTGATGTATGCATCCCACCTTTTCAAGGAAGAGGCGTTAGAATGGTGGAACACGGTGCTGCAAGCTAAAGGAAGTGACGTGGCTTATGCCATGAGTTAGGAGGCATTTAAGGAATTGGTGGAAAGAAAGTTTTGTCCCTTCTACGAAAAGGAACAGATGACAAATAAGTTCCTGAACCACCGAATGGTGGACATTGACTGTCGTGGGTATACTTCGAAATTTTTCGAGTATGCTAGAATAGTACCAACTCTGGCCTCGGCAGAAGCGGTGCTTATTTCTCGCTACATTTGGGGACTAATTAGCGAGATTCGTGACATAGTCAAAGCTGCGAGACCTCGAACACTTGACGATGCGGTCGAATTGGCCAATACCTTGACTGACGGTTTGGTGCGAACAAGAGAAGAAAACAGGAAAAATGAATTGGCCCAAAAGATTACCCAAGGTTTCCGTTGGGGTAATAATAATAGTAACATCAAGAAAAAGGGAACCGGGCAATCCTCCACCACTCCGTTTTGTAGTAACTGTAAAAAGAAGCATCTTGGGAAATGCAAGGAATATTGCAATTTCTGTAATAGATTGGGACACCGAGAGGAGGAATTCAGAAAGAAATCCGTGGTCTGCTACAACTGCGTAGAAGCCGGGTATTTTAAGCCAGAGTGCCCTAAACTGGTCAAGCCAGCTAACACCAAGGCAAAAGCGACTGAAAGAACTAATAAAAAGAATGCAAGAGCCTTCCAGCTGACTACTCAAGAAGCAGATCTGATTCCGGATGTGATAGCTGGTACGTTTCTTGTACATGACGTTTATGCAAAAGTATTATTTGACTCTGGTGCAAACCAAAGTTTTATAAATACTTCATTCTGCCAAGCTCTTAGGCAATCTTTAACCAAGCTTAGGCAAATTTTTATAGTAGAAACGACAGAAGGGAATTCTGTTAATATAGATAAGATACTCCAAGAAGGAAAAATAGAACTCTCAGGCCATAAATTTTCTGTAAACCTTCTACCTATGAATTTAGCAGGATTCGATGTCGTGTTAGGAATGGATTGGTTAGTATCCAACCATGCTCAAATCCTATATGATCAAAATTCCATAGAAATCCCTTCACCCACAGGAGAAGTAATTTTGGTTACAGGAGATAAGCCACGTAAATCAATGAAGTTCATTTCGATAAAGAAAGTTCCTAGTTATGAACGAAATCAAGGAATAGTGTATATGGTTTCGGTAATCATTAACACTAAAAGCAAAGAGCTTAAAGAAATCCCAATAGTGTTAGAATACCCTGATGTATTCCCAGAAGAGCTACCTAGATTACCACCGGATAGGGAAGTAGAGTTTAGAATTCATCAAATTCCTGGAACTGCTCCAATAGCTAAGGCACCCTATCGGTTAGCACCCACAGAAATGATAGAACTGAAAAAGCCGTTAGATGAATTATTAAGCAAAGGATTCATACAACCTAGTTCATCCCCTTGGGGAGCACCTGTGTTATTCGTGAAAAAGAAGATGGTTCGATGCGGATGTGTATCGATTATAGAGAATTGAATAAGGTTACCATTAAGAATCAATACCCATTACCTAGGATTGATGATCTTTTTGATCAACTTCAAGGCGCTAGGTATTTCTCTAAGATAGATTTGCGCTCCGAATACCATCAGTTGAAAGTACAAGAAGAAGACATACCTAAAATTGCTTTCAGGACTAGGTACGGTCACTACGAGTTTACAGTCATGCCCTTTGGATTAACGAATGCTCCTGCAACATTTATGGACATGATGAATAGGGTCTGTAAGCCGTATTTGGATAAATTTGTAATTGTCTTCATCGACGATATACTTATTTATTCCAAAAGTCAGGATGAACATTGTAAACACCTGCATGCACTCTTAACCTTGTTAAGAAAGGAAAAGCTTTACGCCAAATTCTCGAAGTGTAAATTTTGGCTACAAGAAGTGCAATTTTTAGGACACCTAGTAAATCACGAAGGCATTCACGTAGATCCCTCCAAGATAAAAGCGATCACAAATTAGAAGGTCCCGCAATCAGCTACCGAAATTAGAAGTTTTCTAGGATTAGCCGGATATTATAGGCGCTTCATTAAAGACTTTTCTAAGATAGCTGTTCCATTAACTAAGCTAACCTGTAAAACTGTTAAGTTTGAATGGGGATCTAAGCAAGAGGAAGCCTTTAAAATCCTAAAGCAAAGATTAACAAACGCCCCAATTCTTGCCTTACCCGAAGGAACCGAAGATTTTGAGGTCTACTGCGATACTTCTAAACTAGGATTAGGTTGTGTGATAATGCAACGCAAAAAGTTAATTGCGTATGCATCAAGACAATTGAAAAAGCACGAGGAAAATTATACGACTCATGACCTAGAATTAGGAGCAATAATTTTTGCCCTTAAGATTTGGAGACATTATTTGTACGGAAGTAAGTTTACTGTCTATACAGATCATAAGAGTTTAAGATACATATTTGGGCAAAAAGAATTGAACATGAGGCAAAGAAGATGGATGGAGATTTTAAGTGACTACGACTGTGATATCCTATATCACGAAGGAAAGGCAAATGTAGTAGCAGATGCCTTAAGTCGTAAGTACCATAAGAAACAAAGACGAGTTCATGCTCTTTGATTAAATCTACAATTGGATTTAATGGAACAATTGAAAAATGAACAAGAAACAGCAATCAATGATGATGCTGAAGGAATGAAAGGAAGGATAAGGGAATTAGAACAAGGGACTGATGGAATTTGGAGATTCCATAAGAAAGGAATTTGGGTACCTAGGCAAGGAAATCTAAGAGATAAGATATTAGAGGAAGCCCATAAATCTAGATATACAATGCATCCTGGTAATAACAAGATGTATCAAGATTTAAGAAATAACTTCTAGTGGATAGGAATGAAAAAGGACATCGCTAGATACGTTTCTAAGTGTCAAACTTGTTCGCAAGTTAAGGCAGAACACCAGAAACCCTCAGGTTTACTTCAACAGTTAGAAATGCCTGTATAGAAATGGGAACTAATCAAAATGGATTTTGTTACTAAACTACCCAAGACCAGGAAAGGTAATGATGCAATCTGGGTGATTGTAGATCGATTAACCAAATCAGCTCATTTCCTACCAATGAAGGAAACCTTTAGCATGGAAAGATTAGCTAAATTATACGTAGACGAGGTAGTATCCCTACATGGAGTTCCACTCTCCATTGTGTCAGATAGGGATAGTCGTTTCACTTCGCATTTATGGACAAGTTTCCAAGAAGCAATGGGGACACGACTAAATTTAAGTACTACATACCATCCCCAAACAGATGGACAAAGTGAAAGGACGATCCAAACCCTAGAAGACATGCTCAGGGCATGTGTAATAGATTTCGGTGGAAATTGGGATGACCACTTACCGTTAATAGAATTCTCCTATAACAATAGTTATCATACAAGCATCAATGCTGCCCCGTTCGAAGCACTGTATGGACAAAAGTGTCGAACTCCAGTATGCTGGGCAGAAATAGGAGAAAGTCAATTATCAGGTCCCGAGATTGTACAAGAAACCACTGACAAGATAACTCAAATCAAGGAAAGACTGAAAACAGCTCGAGACCGCCAGAAGAGTTATGCAGACAATCGACGTAAGCCGTTAGAATTCCAAATTGGGGACAAGGTACTATTAAAAGTTTCCCCTTGGAAAGGGGTAGTTCGATTCGGTAAGAAAGGAAAGCTGAGTCCAAGGTACATAGGACCATTTACCGTTACCCAACGAATAGGACCAGTTTCCTATCAACTGCAACTACCAGAAGAGCTGGCCAGAGTACATGATGTGTTTCATGTATCTAATCTTAAAAAGTGTTTATCTGATGAATCACTGGTAGTACCTCTTCAAGACATAAAGGTAAATGAAAAGTTGAAATTTGTTGAGAAACCTCTTCAAATAGAAGACAGAAAGGTTAAGCACCTCAAACACAAGAGATTGGTGATAGTCAAAGTAAAGTGGAATTCGAAAAGAGGACTTGAGTACACATGGAAGCTGGAATCGGAAATGAAGCGGAAATATCCTTACTTGTTCCAATAAATCTCGAGGACGAGATTTTAAATAAGGTGGGGAGGATGTAAGGAACTGCACAAAAACACCCTAAAACACTCCGTAAGTAAAAGCCCGAACCCCTAAAACCCTAATTCTCATGAAAAATCAAGAAAATCAAATTTTAGGATTCGCTCGCGGGCCGCGAAAGATTTAAGCAAGGTCTTCGTGGGGCGCGACAGACCTAAGGATCTCCGGATAAGCTTCAAGGCCACGTGTCATACACGTGGCGAGGCTAGGGTATGACACGGCAGCCCTAGCCGTAGCTAGGGTGGCCCTAGCGGGCCGCGTAGGACGGTCATAGATCCTAATTTGGACAGACCTAAGGATCTCTGGATAAGCTTCATTTACTACGGTTTTATCACTCTTAGGTGGGCGAGCCTAATTAGTGATATGACCACAATCATAGATCCGGTCGAGTGACAACTAGACCAGATAATTATAAGATAGGAGTAAATGTAAAAACTCTTAATACTGTAATTTATAACAATGTGTCCTTTTGTACAAATTGAATGACTCGCCAGTATTTCCCCGCTGATCAAATCTTTTTAAACATGTTTCAGGTGATTTACTGTGAAAAAGGAAAAGTGTCGCGTCGTACTCCAGCTTGAATGAAGTGGCTCAGTAAATAAATAAACATGTTTTTGTAATCAGGGGATTTCCCAGTGAAATTCCTTTATTGTAAATCACGGGGTTTGCCCCGAAACTTATAATAAAATAATTGGGTGTTTTCAGTTTAAACGATCCTGTTAAAATTTCCGCTGCCAAATCAACCGCCAATACCACTGGTTTCTGTCCCGCGGCTTCCGGACCGGGAAACTGGGTCGGGGGCCGTGACAGAAAAGGTGGTATCAGAGCCACTGATTTAAGCCAATTAAGTATTTAGAAAATACTTAATTTTTCAAATTGCCATTTTGTGATTCTGTGAAAATTTAATTATAATAAATAAAATTTTAATTTGTACTTTTGTGTGTTTCCTTATGTGTGACTAACAACATGAATGAACTATCGGAAGCCCTCCGAAACTTCACAATCCATACTACTGATATGGATACAACAGGAGCCCAGTCCGGTTATCAGGCTAACACCAAGGAGCCACTAGTGTTTCAGGCCCAGTCTCAGGAGAAACCCAAACCTAAAAAGAGAAGAAGGCTTCTAGACTAGAAATGAGGGAGAAAGAAGAAACCCGCTGCCCAAAGGGTAAAGAAAATGGAGGATCCAAAAGGAAAGGGAAAAGAAATAGGAGAGAGCTCTGGTCAAGCTCAGGAATTGCCACCTTGGGAGGAACTCGATAGAAAACTGGCAAACTGTGACCTCATTGGTTGTAGGTACCCGTTGGAGGACCTGACGGCCTAGGTCTATTATCAATGTAGTTTACCATTTCCGTTTGATTATCCATTTCTTTCATACAACTCTAATTTTCATGTGGCCCACCACACCCTTCACAAGCCATAACCGAAGCCGTTTTTGCCATTTCTAACTTTTTGATTTTCGAAGAGAGGGCCTCGATTTGGGCTTGTAAAGAAGTGTTCTCATCTACCTTATGGGCGCCCAGGGAAATAGATTTTGTGCCTCGGGGAGTGTGCCATTGAAAATTGTTTTGAGCAATTTCCTCAATTTGATTATAAATTTCGTTTGGGCGACGATTACCTAGAAGTCCCCTGGAGCTAGAGTCAAGTGTTTGTCTTGTGTGTGGCAACAATCCATTATAGAAAGTGGATACTTGTTGCCATACTGCAAGACCATGATGAGGGCATTTTCTTAATAGCTCCTTGAATCTTTCCCAAGTTTCATATAAGGATTCCCCATCCTCTTGTGAGTATGTATTAATTTCAGTCATTAATTTAGCCGTTTTAGAAGGAGGGAAATACTTATATAAAAACTTTTGGGTTAGTTCATCCCAAGTGTTTACCAAACCACTTGGGAGGGTGTTAAGCCAAGCCTTAGCTCAGTCTTTTAATGAAAATAGGAACATTCGGAGGTGGATGGCGTCGTTTGATGCCCTGTTGATCCGAAAAGTATCACATATTTCCAAAAAGTTGGTAATATGTAAATGGGGATCTTCGTCCACAAGCCCATGGAAAGTTGGGGAGTTTTGGAGCATTTGTATCAAATGCGGCCGAAGCTCGAAGTTGTTGGCATCGACATTCGGTGCATTGATAGCGGCGCCGAGATTACCTACTGTGGGCCATAGGTAATCCATTAGGGTATGTTGATATGCCATTGGAAGTAAGTCCCCCAAAACTTTCTCTTGGATTTTAGCTTTAAGTCATTTTCTTAGAAAGTGTCCTGGTTCGTCTAGAGGTTCTTTTATGTCTTTATTGGAACTGGAGCTCATGTACTGCGAAGGAAGTTCAGGTGCTGCGCCTGGGTCCCAAGTCCTGTGATAAAAACAGAAAATATCGTTGGTCAGAAGTTTCACCACGGCCCCGTGGTCACTGACCACGGCCCGTGGTCGTGGTTACAGTGATTGTTTTCTGGATCCCTGTTACTGGAAAGTTCAACAGGGCCTCGTGCTGCACCGGCACGACCCCGTGGTCACCTTTCTGTAACTCTGAAAATAAAAACTGTCAGTAAGGATGCTGGGCACGACCCGTGTCCGAATAGGCACGGCCTCATGCTGAAGTTTGCAGAAGCTGAAAAATCTAAAAAAATCCTAGAAAAAATAGAAAAACAAGAAAAACGATTAGGCCGTTGCTTCCTAACTTTCTTAAAATCCTTGTATCCCTGACAACAGTGCCAAAAACTTAGTGTGTGTAAGGTGTGATATGTTTTTATTAATATTTTAAGCCCATTTTACACATTAGTCAAGTTTTAAATTTATAAAACACGATATTCTACTAACACTAAACACACACATGGGCAAGTGCACCCATCGTGAGCGTAGTATAGCGTTGGTAAGATACCGAGGTCGTCCAAGGACACAAGAGCTTTTAATACCGGTTTATCCTCAACGTCTAATCAAACTAAAATTTTTAGAAAAGGTTTATACATGAAAAATAAAAACTAAAATGCTGAAATATAAAAATAAAATAAAAACAGATAGACAAGATGAATCACTTGGATCCGACTCACCTTTAAGGTATCCTTTGATGATTTCCGCACTTTTGCACTTTTTAAGAGATTATCTTAGTTATAGTAGTAGGCCCCTCTTTTGAAGGTGACATTACCCTCAACCCAGTGGTTTGAGTCAGCAAGTATACAATCCCAAAGGTTCAGAATATTGAAAGATAATGAATTAAGTTATTAATGCGTAAAGTGGTAGGCCCCTCTTTTGAAGGTGACGTTACCCTCGGCTAAGTGGTTTGAGTCAGCAGGGATACAATCCCAAGTAGCTGGTTTAATGTATTAATAGTAGTTTACATATGAGGGGATCAAGCCATTCGCACCCCAGCCATCCAATACCAGTGGGTATTGAAGGAGGTCCTAGTAAGCTTGACCCAGGTCCTTGCAGGATCTATACACTAAACAAGGCAAGAACCTTACTAAACCATTCCCTTAACCCCCGACCAGGTAGCCAACATATCTCTATATAGACCGTAGAGATATGAATGGTGAAAATCTTTTACTTTATATAGACAATATGTCACACCCTGACTTTTGCGGAAGCGTATGATGTGTGACTTGCTCAATATCATTGCATTCAATTATAATAAACAACTATATGATTAAAATAAGATGTTCATCCATTCATAAGATTGAAATGTTTCTAACACAAGTCATTTAAGTTTCAACCAAAACCCTCAAGTTACGATACAAACAAAAGTGGATGACATCTAAACTTGAAATTTACGTCTTGAAATAACACCAGCGCCCAAGGTCCAACTTGTTTCCTGAAATACATGCGAGTTTTGGAAAATCGTCAACATAATGTTGGTGTGAGTTCATGCAGTTTTTGTATTGAATGTTTATATTCTTGAATGAAAACATGGTATGTGATTGTACTGAAATATGTACTTCTGTAAATGTAAGGAAATCAAGATCGCTAATGGTTTGCAAGGCCATTAACATGTGACACGACATAGGAAGCATCCAAACCATAGGCATTTTAGTTGTCGATCCCCGACTGTCGATTCACGACTAGAGACACAAAAGCACTGCTTGGTAAAAGAGTGGCTAAGAGTGTGGTTACCTGAAACCCATTAGATCTAACCTTTTGTTCTGCGGTCTTGGTATGTAACTGATTAATGGTGCTTATGGCACCCTATTCGTGACATGATCTAAAGTATCATTCCTTAGTTTTTGTATTCAACATACCATAACACATGTATTTTCCCCAAGTTTAGAAAACAAGTAAAAGTTTAAAAGTGGGGACATGAACTCACAACTTTGCGTATCCTGGGCCGTAAACTTCACCGGTTGGTTTCGTAGCGTCGTGACCTATACGTGTTCTATTAATGTTAGTCACTAGACTTGTATCACACAAGTACAAGTCACCATCTTTTGTTTACGTATATGTTCTTTGTATGTTCAGTCTTTGTGAGGGTCGTGCCCTTGTTTGTCGGGTCTCGCCCGTTTGTCATGCCTTTGCACTTTATGTATGTAATGTATTTTTGTAAATATATATTTTACTTCTCAAATATATATTCATTCATGTAGTCCCTTTTCAAGGTAATAGATGTTAAAAATAATTTATATTTTTAACTTTTCACGTATGTTACTTATATTATTTTCCCAAAAATAAATATAAGTATTTCGTAAAATAATATCCTCAATATTATTTTGGTACAAGTATTCTTAGGAAAGTATACTTGTATTTTATGTAAATACTTGTGTATTTTGTATTTTTCACCAAAAATCAATACTTTGATTTCTATTACTTTCCGGAATTAGATTTCTTAAAAATAATATATTTTTAAGACTCGTAAGAAATATATATATTTTGTCATGCTATAAAATATATATAATCATTCTCGTTATTCACCCGATTTTGTATACTTGTATACTTATGTATTCTCATGTAGTTGTATGTGTATTTTTGTATTCATACTCCTTGGGAGTATTTAGTGTATTTTCAAGTCCTTAATACACTACTACATATAATACACACAATATACACTTAGCACAAAATTTGGTGATCACAAAATATATATATTTTCCCCAAAATATACATTCTTAATATTGATTTTAACTTGAAGAAATCACCATTTCTTGACTTGTAATTTTACACAAAAATTAGGGAAACCTTGGTAAATATTTTTAGGCGATTTTTTAGGGAATAAGTTTCACCAAAACTTATATTTTTTTAAGTGTCAAAATTTTATAAAAATTTTGACATAGTTTCCCCTAAAAATGGAGGTTTCCCATGTTTTCAAAACATGTGTTTATTTTCTTTTCAACTTCAAAACAATTTTCCAACAATAATCATCAACAACAAACACTAATTCTTCCATATGAAACATCATGGTGGACTTGATTCTTGTTAAAAATGTGTAGTCTTTTAGATCTACACTTTACATATTATGATCTTTCCAAAAACAAGTGTTCTGTTGTATTTTAAACAAACTTATGTGAAACTTTAATCCACTAACTCATTCATCCATGAGTTTTATGTTTTTAAACCTTGTAAATCATGTTCTAAAACTACTTTTATGTTTATTAGAAGGATCAATATTTTTAATATCATGTTTAACCATGGATCTTTCAAGATCCATGCTTGATATTTTTAGATCTTTCATAAACAAGCTTTGTGTTAAAATTTTAACAAACTTTTCATAGATATTAGTTTCAAAAATTAGTTTAACACACACTTTATTACTTCAAGATTACAAGTTTATGTGTAAAAATTCCTATTTCAAGTTCACATTATGCTTCACATGTTCATCTTCAAGTCTAACCATGGATCCTTCAAGATCCATGTTTAAACTTGGTAGATCTAAGCTTTAACATACTTGATCTAATCATAAACTCAAGATATAACATAAACAACTTCATTACATACACTAAAAATTCATGTAATCACTTATTTTCTTCATGAATATGTTAGATCTTTTCATTTTTAACATTAGAAGTTAAGTTGTTTAGATGGTGAAACTTGTACATAACATAAACATGACTTAAATTGGTGATCAAGAAGCTTACTACTAGCTCTAATGGCTAGGGAAGTGGCACAAAAATGGAGATGATGAACAAGGAAGAAATCAAGAGGTTAAAAGCTCCACAAGGTGGTCTTTCAAGTTCTAGCACCATACACCTTCCTAAATGGCCTCCATACACCACTAGATCACCTTGGATTGAATTATTGAAGCTTGAAAATGGTGGGTGTATGTGTATGGGTTTGAGCCGAGAGCAAGAGGGGAAGGAGGGAAGAAGAAGGTGGATGATGGTGTGTGATTTGTTTATGCTTTTATAAAAATCTTCCAAATCTTTCATATGGTATATTACTAGAATATTCCTTGCATAAAATCTAATAAAATCTAATGAAATAAAATAAAATCCATGTGTGGGACCCATTGGGGCCGGATTTGGTGAAAGGGGGGGGGGTAAAATGTAAAATTTTGGAAGTTGAAGGTTTAAAGTGCAAATGATAAGGTTTAAGTAAGTTTAAGTGTGTTTAGGTGTTTTTATGAGTTTTAAAGTGTTCTAGCATTAATACTAGCTTAATATCATAAAAACATTACTTCTAGTCAAATTTTGATGTCCCGGTTATTGTCCGGTTGTTCGGTTCGTTACGGTTTGTTAAAGTGCTGAATTGCGCAGTTTCACTAGGTATGAAGCACCTTTTGTGGCAGTTTTAATTTCCGAAACTTTGTAAGTTATTTTGGACAATAAAACATAAATTCTACATGATATTAATGTGTTTAAAAGCTGGTTATAGCTGATTTATAGTTGAATTATGCAGATTTCAGCATTTTAGATAAGTTCCGGGTGCTTTTTAGTGCATAGTTTGGCTTCCGAAAAGTTTATATGTTAACCCTCGTATCCACAATTGGGTTTTAATGTATTTTAGATGTTGGACCTACTCCTAGGCCCTAATTCTGTTATCTGACTGATTTCTGCAGAACTGCTGACACCGTGTGTCTTACCGGTGAGTTTACTAGTCTTTCTGACGCAACGCTAAAGTAATGCATAAAGCAATATTTGAAGTATAAAACGTGCATGAATTCACATGTATAGCATGAAATTAGACAATGTTGACATTTAAGCACATAATTGCAGATATTTACTAATAATTAGACTGTACAGAAATTACCGGTTTTGTGCCAGTTGTCACACAATAAAGTAATGCGAAGACACCACGGACAAATGATAAAGAAGTTTCACCTTCAACATAAGACACTAGTTATTAAAGTTATTAATACAAAACCAAATAAAAAGTGCGAAAAGATGGGTTCCAATCCATGGAGGGTTTAGAGATGTGATTCTTCAAGAAGCTCATAGTTCGAAATATTCAGTTCATCCTGGCAGTGATAAGATGTACCAGGATTTAAAGGCAAAAATCAAAAGTAATACATTAAAGACTTGTCTTCACCAAGTGACGTAAGAGACTTAGCCAAACATGGTCTTTGATTGACAAGAACTCTTACGATCAATCTTGGATCCCGAGACTACTACACACACTCTAAGGTGGATGATGGATGATGGTGGTGGATGTGGGTGTTGTAGTGGTGGTGGAGTGGTGGCAAAGTGGGAGAGAGGTGGCTTGCCAAGGGATGCCTTTGAAGTGAGCCAAGCACCCCTATTTATAGCCTGAACAGAAGCCCGCCCACGACCCCGTGTCCATTGGACACGTCCCCGTGGCCATCCTCTTTATCTTCCTTCATTAATTGCTCTTGTCTGCATTAGGCTCCACACGGCCCCGTGTTCGCTGGGCATGGCCCCGTGTGCAGAAGCATATCTGTACTACCTTTGCTAGATTCTGTGAATCTTAGCGTTGACCACACCTCGTGCTCAGTGGGCACTCCCCCGTGGTGGGCGATAGAAGCTTCTACAGCTTTCTCCTTTCTGCAGACACCTGACCACGCCCCCGTGCTCAGTGGGCACGGGGCCGTGGTCAGCCTTCTGTTTCTTGTTTTTGCTTGGGAAGATGCTGTCGAGGGGTCGGGCATGCCACGTTTATTCCTTTTCTTTGTATTTATATTAGTTTTTGCTGCATATTTGTTCCTTTTGTTCATTTAAGCTCATTTGGTCCTAAAAATACAAAAGGAAAACAAAAGCACACTTTTTCCAACATTAGTACTAAAAAGGGTTAGTTTTATACCTCATTTGATGTAATTTATATGTTGCATTTTGCATACATCAGGGTCAAATGGTAATGTTATCACCATTTGACAATAACGACTAATGATCGCTTGTCGAGTCTTATGCTCACAGGGGTGAATAGCGTATGGAATTTGCGTTGCTATTAATTAGTAACTGTTAAGGCAAGGTATTTAAACGGGTCAATGCTTTGATCCGAGCCAGGTACGTGTAATGAGTCAAACTCTCATTTAGTACTTAAGGTCCGATGAGAGTTAAACGGTATCACGAATGAACATAGGGTTATCTAAAGTAGGTAAATTTAATAATCTAAATTGTAGACATTACGTTCTTAGAAACGTAATGATTTAAAATAAGAGTATGGTTAAAATGTGCAAAATTGGTCAAAACATGCTATCGAAAGTCCTTCGTTGAAGAAATGACTAAAATTGACCGGAACGCCCTTGAATGATAGACCGGGTAAATGACCTTGAGGGTGGTTCAATTATGAGTTTTATACTTGTACAAATCCTTCTGGTAGTCTAAAATGGAAGCCTTGAACCCTTTTTGGTTTAATGCTACATTATGTGTTAATTTCGTAAAAATGACATAATGAGAGTAGAATGGGAATATAAAGAAATTTTCTATTATAATCCTTCACAATTGAAGTTGTGATGATAAATGAATAAAGATCATCAAGCGGGAATAAGAGTTAAGAAGGGTTGTAGAAAATTTAAGCTTAAAGTGCTTAAATCTCATAACGGGTCAAAATAAAATACGCACAAACCGGGTAATGGTTGCGTAATTCATAAAAGTTATGAACCCAGGTTAAATATTTTGGGTTAAATATGTAGGCCATGGTTTTACGGTCATTTAGAAACAAGTTTGAAGCAAAATGGATGAGAATTGTAGAAGTTCTAAGCTTTTAAAGAAAAATGGTAGAGTTGGGAGTATGCAGCTCCCAGCTAATAACTTTCTGTGAAAAATGGGTTGTCGCCGCCCGCGACGGGTAACACCCTTTGGTGTTGCGCCCCGCCACGGCCTTTCGCCACCCGCGAGGCCTTAGCCTCATCCTGACGCGGCCCGCGACAGGTTCCAGAATTGGCGAAACTTGTTTATTTTATTTGTTTTGACATACGGACTCACTTAAATATGTTATAAACTTCATATAACTAACACATTTCATGATTTATGAAATGTAGGTATATCTTGAAGTACTGGATGACCATCAAGCTCAATAAATAACCGAACACGATCAAATTTAAGCTTCCGCATTACGTTTCGTCGTTACGAAATTAAACAACGATATTATGTTGAAATGTTTTAAATTTCAAGATGTTTTATGAAATTCGTAATTTTAAACGGATGTGTATTTTGTATATACACATTTATATGCGAAACTTATATGAACTTTTGATTTATAAATTAAGGGTCATATATATATATATATATATATATATATATATATATATATATATATAGTATGAGGATCATTACAGAACACTAACTATTGTCAGAACAAAAAGAACAACTCTAAAACACTAAATTTTCGGATTTAAGTTTCATGTTTTTTTTAAATTTTATGTTTCTGACATTCATATGTACATTATATATACATAAAAACCATATTTTTTTTACCTACAAGTAGCTTACATACATGTTGGTAATTTTACCTACACATAACCTACATATGTGTAGGTTATACAAAAAGAAAAAAATTTCCACATTTTGTTTTGAATTCTAGTGTAAGAAACAATAAATCTTACATTTGCAATATTTTCATTAACGTTTTATGTTTTTATGATTGAAAAAGTAGGTGATTCATTGTGTTCTGCGTGTTTTCGTAATATTTTGTGTTCTGCATTGAACCTTCCCCTATATATATATATAGGAGAAGGATCTGTTAGAAACCACCCTTTATTGCGAGAACCGCGAGAATCAATGTGAACACAACCAAAAATACCTAAAAAAAATCTATAAAACAAACAATTTTTTTTAATAATTTTTATGTAAAAATCGCTACTTTTAGTAACAAAAAAAAATTAAAATTTTTTTTTTGCCTACTAGAAGTAGCGATTTTTACATAAAAAATGTTTTTTTTTTTTTTGTGTTTTTTAGATTTTTTAGGTTTTTTGGGGGTTTAGTTTTTAGTTTTTAGCATTTAGCATTTAGCTTGGGGGGGGGGGTTAGGTTTTTTTTTCGGTTTTTGGAGGAGTTTAGGTTTTAGTATTTAGCTTGGGGGGAGGGGGTAGGTTTTTTTTGGGTGTAGTGGGTTTATTTTGTTGTGTTCACATTGGCTCTCGCAATAAAGACGATTCTCGCATGAACCCTACCATATATATACATAAACATACATATATGTCTATGTAAATATATATAACCGTTTGCATATGCGTTTATATATATAAATATAGTCCAATAAAGTCCCACAAGTAATAATGTCACCAATTTAGTCGATTCCCAAATCATCAACTATCGTTACACCCTTGACCCACTTGTCGGTTTGGTCCGTTCGCGAGTTAACTCATTACTTCAACAATTATGTTACATATATTTTACATGAAAATATGATTCGCGGGGTTTAGTTTTTAGTATTTAGCTTGGGGCGGGGAGGGGCGTCCGACCCCCCAAACTTTTCGGTCAGTAGTGTTATATATGTACGTTTCGTATAGGATTTTGTAGGTATATACGTTTTCGACCCCCCGTTTTATAAAAAAATTTAGCTATACACATTTTTGACCCCCCGGTTTTATTTTTTATTTTTAATTTATATAGCCCAAATAAAATATTTAATTAGCCCAAATATTATAGCCCAAATCATTATATTTGGTAGAATACTAGAATGCATATTATATAACCCAAATCAAATCATTATATAGCCCAACTTAAAAGTCCACCCTATCAAAAAAAAAAAAAAACCAAATTCGTTTACTTTCGGACATCGACCAGAAGAACAGAAGCTACAAGCCAGAACTGCAGAAGGGGAGAAAAAAATGCAGGTTCCAGAATTGTTCGACTTCAGCTTCTTGTTCGAGAACAGAAGCCAAAACGCTGCTCGTTGTTGTGGTCTTGTACTCTTGTTCGACTTCTTCAATCTTCATAAGGTTAAATGTATGTGTTTTTTTATCTTTAGGTTTAATTTAGGGCTGCAATTTATGTGATTTAGGTTGAAATTAGGGGTGAAATTGGTTCGAATTTATGCCCTAAACTTGTTGAATCAGGTACCCACCTTCCTCTTTCCTTTTTAATGTTTTGGTGTCTTTGTGCGTTTGTTTGTTAAACAATGTTTACGTTTTAATGTTTGAGAACGTTTTTTATTTGAAATTAATGTTTGACCCGACCCGAACATACACCTCGAAACTACGCGATAGAAATTTTTTTTAGGTCCGTTACCTTTCGCCCCCCCGATGGAAATTTTCAAGCTTCGCCACTGCCGAAAGACAAACTTACGCGTTGCTGCTGTTGTCGATACACAACCAAGGCCGATGCCATGGGTTCAAGCGAAACCCTAGCTTTCTGATGTCGCCTCCCTTCTGCTCGGACTCGGTCACCGCCACCACCCGTCCGCCGTAACCAGCCACCACTGTACCACACACCACTGCACCGCCGCTGTGTCACCACCATCGTCACATATTAATCTCCCACCATACCTCCACTCGAACCACCTCCCTGTCGTGGCCACCAGGTAGCCGGAGACCACCCGTCTCGATCTCGCCTCTCTCTCCCTCGGTTCTCTCTCTCTCTCTCTCTCGGTCGAATCTCACTCTCTCTCTCTCTCGGTTAGCGGGTTATGTGTGTGTATATTGTGAGACAAAACTAATGGGGGCTAGGGTTTTGAACAATGAGGATGAAGAAATGAGGAGATGAAGATGATAAGTTGTTTAAATAGTTAGGTTTTGGTGTAGGTGGGTTGGGTTTATAACGCGTGCACGAACCCGCTAAACGTCACGAGACTCGTTAAATCTATGGGATAAGTTCTAAATAAATTCACGGAGTATTTAGATATATAATAACCTGTTAGGATCGATTGTTTATAGCTGGAGGGCTAGGGTAATAAAACCCTTCCTGGTGGCGCTGTCCCATCAGTCACATCCTCGCCGCTTGGTACAACTCACACATGCAGGTAGACAAGTGGATCAGAGCAAAGGTGAGAAGAGAGAAATGAAACGTTGCAAGAATCCATCAAACGAGTAGCGTCCGCTAACAAGCTCCAAACCACATAACAAAAAATTGAGTTCACAGCTTCTAGCTTCCCCGTATATTACTTAACAGTTTTTTACATAATTTAAAAAGTTGATAACATAAAATACGACACAGCAAGAAACTAAGAACAAGGGACTTATAGCTCCCTTGTATGATCCAAACGCCAATGTTTCAATAAACATAAGACTAAGACACATACTCCAACTCAGCTAAGCCCCCAGAAATAACAACTTATTTGTGACAACTCGTACTTTTGACCCTAATGATCCGAAAGGGTTACACATCTTAAATATTTATTTGTTATTACTATTATTATATTTATAAATAATAATAGCCTGCGGCGCGTAGAATATGTTGTTTAACTGATAATTCTAGTCAAGTGGTATTGATTTAGCATTTAAACATTTTAGTACTTATTCCAGGTACTCGTATTTAGTTTCCTAATTTGAATAAACCCAAATTCGACTCGAAATTGAATAAGCTTATCAAAATCGGCTTATTCGAATTTCCGGCGATTTCAAATCCATATTTCAAAACTTCAAATTCTATAAACTGAAGTTTGACTTATTCGACTCGATAAATACCTTTAAACTAGTTACAAAAGTGTCTAAACTAATAACGATTCATTTAATGTTACAACATTGTGTCAAAGTTGTCAGGTATGACACTTGAATGAACTATTCTATATGGTGTGACCTCAGATACTTCGTATGTTTTACACATAAAAATCACTTTGTACAACCTTATATATAAAATTGTTTTTATTTAACTTATGTATCTACACTTGCCTTACGATATATGTGTTGATCTTGAATACTCGTACGTTTTGCGTATAAAAATCACTTTGTGCATTATCCAGCTACTACATTATTGTAAAGTCCCTAGATATGTAAAATAACATAAAAATATCTCTCTCATCACCGCCCGGAACTCGCTAAGTGTGCTCGACGATGTATACCTAAATCTGGATAGTGTACGAGGTTTAATCGATCGGATCTTTGTATCCATCTTGATCTAACCTTTTATCCTATCGGGATCTTTGAATCATCCATTCGCCGCTTGGGTCTCCCGTGGTTTCTGAAAAGGTTTACGATGAATGACGGAGGGGGAGAGCCGGATGACGGGGGTCCGTGGAATGACGTCCACTACAAGAAAAACAACAGAGGCAGGGGAGACGGTATCGAGTGGAGCTTTTTGGTGCAAAACCTTTCTGATAAAGTAACGAGGAATGTGTTATGGAGGGCATTTAAGCCGTTCGGGTTTGTATCTGATGCATATGTTGCTAGAAAAAGAGATTCGCGGGGTAAGTGCTTTGGGTTTATCCGGTATGTCGGGGTGGAGGATATGAAGACTACACTGGCCTCAATGAACGCAGTAATAATGTTCAACATGAGAGTCCTGGTCTCGTTAGCAAAATATGATAAAGAACACAAAAAGATAAATTATTCGCCGAAAATGTTGGGTCGGAATGCTTGGAGACCAAAGGTTGGGCAGCAAGAAAATATGAATCATGGCGGAGGCCTTAGAAGTGATAACCCTTCGAAGTATCATATGCCTAATCAAGAGCCGTCAAAGAAGATGAACTGTCAGGATGGAAAGACGTTTGCGGACCTGTTCAAAGGGGGTGCAGGAGGCAATAATAATGGAGGAAACAGTAATGGGGCTAAAGTGGTCAATGTAAGGGGTAAAGGATCAGTCTATCCTCTTCATTGTATCAGGAGGTCAATACTGGGTAGTGCCAGATATGTTATGTCAATCGGTAGAATGAGACAATCTATCGAAGATGAAGGCATGAGTGAAGTTGGATTGTCCTACATTGGTGGAGTAACGTTCTTGTTAACGTTTAGAGATAAAGAATATGCAAAAGTCTGCATGGATATGTATGAAGGTTTTTTTAAGGCTGTGTTCTCAAAGTACCAATTATGGAATGGTGAAGATGTCCCCTATAGTAGACTGGCAAACCTGAATATTACCGGAGTGCCCTTCATTATTCGTGATAATACCTTATTTGATAATATTGGGAATTTGTTTGGTGAAGTCGTATAAAAATCTGCCTTTTCATGGAAGGAGGAGGATAACTCAAACGGATCGGTGACGATAGTAACTCCCATTCCATCCAAGTTAGAGGAGGCGATAGTTATTAAGTGGAATAATAAAACGATTGTTGCGTGGGTGTCGGAGGTAACCCAAAGATGGATTCCTGACAATGTAGAAACGTCTATGATGGATTCGGAGGAGCCTGAGTCGGATATGGTCTCGGAGTCAGATGAGGAATCAGCAGGAATGGAGGATATGGAAGAAGGAGAAATTAGACAGAATTTGGAAAATACAGATCATCGGCATAATGTTGTCGATGAACGCGGCCGGTCGGAAAATATTCCGGCGGAAAATGGACAGTCGTTGGATAACCAAGAGCCAGTGGAAGTGCATGGAGTCTCGACACTCGAGGTTGAGCAGAATCCCAAAAGCCTGCATGGGAATTTGAAAGAAACAGCGCATGTGGAGATAATTAATGATGCTGATAATGACCACGTGGATATCTCAAATAAAATAAATAATGATGGGCCTCCTTACACGGATTTAGGAGACCTAAATGTTGGGCCAAATACTGATCTTAATAATTCAGGTCCAGTTATGGGTCCAAAATTGGGAAAGAGGAATAGAGAGGACCGCAGCCCACCTTCGGTTGGGTCTATGCAGGGGCCCACCCAGAGGTTGAACAATATGTCCAATAGGACTTCAGTTGAGCCAATTGACCTAAACACACCTGTTCGCGAAAAGTCTGATAACTTAGTAGGTGCCAATCCGGAGCATGTAAATCCTGTTCCCACTGATAAATCTGATAATCCGGTTTACTCCACTGCGGATTCGGGTCTCAGGGATCGAGTTTCGGGTGCAGAGATTGGTGATGGTTCAACCGATGGGAATCCACAGAGGGTCATTGATGATGAAGTGGCGTCTACAATCAGGGTTGGGTCTTTAATTGGGGTTGATCTTAACGGATTCGTGCCAGCGACTGAGAAGTTAGTAGCTGATGAAGGTGTTTCAAACGGTCTTAGATGAATTGCTTATCTATAAACTTGAGGGGGGTAAGGAATAGTCGTAAATCGGACTGGATTCGTGGGCTCAAAATCAGTTATGGGATTCACTTTATTGCTATTCAGGAAACGAAGTTACAAGACGCGCAGAGTTTTTCTTTCAATCAATTTTGGGGTAGAGCTGAATTTAAAGTAGCAGTGCAAAATTCTCAAGGCAGATCAGGGGGGCTAGCGTGCATCTGGTGTCCGTCAATATTCAGGTGCGTTGATGTAATTAAAAACAGATATTTTATCGTGGTGTCGGGCTTTCTGATACAAACTGGGTGTAGAATCAATTTTATGAACATATATGCCCCCAACGAGGCAGTGGGTAGGCGAACATTGTGGTCAGATATATTGGGTGTTAGAAATTCTATTCAGGGATTGTGAGTCATGATGGGCGATTTTAACGAAGTTAGAGATGTTAGTGAACGTATTAATTTCGAATTTGTAGAAGCCAATGCAGATGTATTTAATCAATTTATTCTATCGACTGGCATGGTGGAATATAATATGGGTGGGGGAAATTACACTTACATCTCGGATAATGGTAAAAAGTTGAGCAAATTAGATCGGTTCCTCGTGTGCCTGGGTTTTAGGGAAAAATGGCCAAATGCAACGGTGCTTGCTTTGGATAGAGTTGCGTCGGATCATAGGCCTATCATTCTGTCCACGGTCCAGTCGGATTTTGGACATATTCCATTCAGATTTTTTAACTCTTGGTTCGAATTCCCTGGATTTCTGGATTTTGTGCTACAGTTGTGTGGATCCTTCTCATTTTCGGGTCCGGAAGATCTTGCGTTGGCTATTAAACTAAGGTGGTTAAAGAATAAGATAAAATCTTGGTTGAAAGTGGAAAAAGGAAATAGGGAGGGTATTTATGATAGGAAAAAGAAGAGATTGGTTGCCATAGAAAATTTGGCGGAGGAACGATTGTTGTTGGAAGATGAACTGGCCGAAAGGGTGGAATGTAGGAATTTTATGGCTGAATTCGATAGATTAAAGCAGTTAGATTTGAGACAAAAATCCAGATCCAAATGGGCTATTGAAGGTGATGAAAATTCTGCCTATTTCCATCGTATTATTGATTAATGGAGATTGGATCACGAACCCCCTGTCAATCAAAGAGTCCTTGTACGAGTTCTTTGTTCACCAGTTTACGGAACCATTACCTGTTAGGCCGAATTTGGTATGTCCGAATCTGGCTACCATTTCGGATAACGAGGCGAGTATGTTAGAGCAGCCCTTTTCAGTGGAGGAAATTAAGGCAGCTGTTTGGGATTGTGATGGAGACCGCGCGCCAGGGCCAGATGGCTTTAACTTTAAGTTCATTAAAAGATGTTGGTCTTCTTTTCGGGATGATTTGGTCAAATTATTTAACATATTCTATGAAACGGGGGTCTTAAATTCATGCTGTACGTCTTCATTTATCGCACTGATCCCCAAAGTCAAGGACCCGGTGAGCCCTGCAGATTTCAGACCCATTAGTCTTATTGGAGTAATCAATAAAGTTATTTCCAAAGTTCTGGTTAATCGATTAAAAGGTGTGGTAGGGAACTTGGTTTCTGAACAGCAATCGGCGTTTCTGGCAGGGAGAAATATCATGGACCCTCTTGTTCTCAATGAGGTCTTTAGTTGGTTAAAAAAGACTAAACGAAGTGGCATGTATTTTAAGGTGGACATTAACAAAGCATATGATTCTGTAAATTGGGCCTTCCTTGATTCGATTATGTTACAGATGAAATTTCCTAATAGATGGCGAGCATGGGTAATGGCTACATTGGTTTCAGCTAGAGCATCGGTACTTGTGAATGGATCACCAACTCGCGAATTTGAATGTTCTAGAGGTCTCCGTCAAGGTGACCCTCTTTCACCATTCTTATTCGTAATTGTTATGGAGGCCCTTACAGGTATAATGAAAAAAGCGGGTTCAGTTGGGTTATTCAATGGAATTAAAATTACTAATAATGGGCCGTCTTTGTCTCATTTGATATATGCGGATGACGTAATGTTCATGGGAGAATGGTCGGTGTCGAATGCTAATAATTTAAGGCGGATCCTGAGGTGTTTTTACTTAGTTTCCGGTTTAAAAGTTAACTTAGCCAAATGTAGTGTGTATGGTATGGGAGTGAATGAAGATGAAGTCCAAGCTATGGCACATCTCTTGAGATGCAGACAAGGTATGTTTCCTTTCAAACATCTTGGTTTATTGGTTGGGGCTAACATGAATTTGGCTCGGAATTGGAAACCGGTGATTGAAATATTCAAAAGGAGGCTATCAATATGGAAAGCCAAAACACTGTCGTATGGCGGAAGGATAACACTAATTAAATCGGTGTTGAATGCACTACCAACGTATTACTTGTCATTATATAAGGCACCATTAAAAGTCGTTGATGCTCTAGATAAGATTCGTAGGGTATTCTTTTGGGGTGGTTCAGAAGAGAAAGCCAAAATGAATTGGGTGGCGTGGGATAAAACAATCGCGCCAATCGAATATGGGGGTTTGGGTTTTGGTTCGTTAAGAGATGCTAATTTGGCCATGCTAGCAAAATGGTGGTGGAGGTTTAAATCGGAGAAGTCAGGTTTATGGCGTAGAGTCGTCTGGGCAATACATCACAAGTCGAGGGCTTGGAATGACATGCCGGTAAAAAATGCAGTTGCTGGGCCGTGGAGAAGTATCTGTAGTATTTATCAACCTCTGTTAGAAGCTAATGTAGATCTAAAAGGTGCTATTTCAGCAGTGGTGGGAAACGGTCAGAATACTTACTTCTGGTTAGATTATTGGGTTGAACCAGGTCCGTTTTATCTTCAATTTCCTGAACTTTTTAAAGCGGAGTTGCACAAGGAATGTTTGATAGCAGACCGGTGGTGTGATACGGGGTTTGGGCCTGCCGCTAATTGGGCCTGGACTAACACAGTCCTTAGTCAAGTTGCAGCAGCCCAGTTACAGCAATTGCTGGCTATTCTGAATAACATTACACTGTCAATGGCTCAGGATGGTTGGAATTGGAAGTTGGAATCAAACGGGTCATTTAGCGTGGCAAGTATTAAGAAGGTACTAAGTTCTGTTGGTCGCATCAGATCAGATAACGTATTCGAATGGAACAATTGGGTTCCGAAGAAGGTCGGTATAGTGGCCTGGAGAGCAGAGATGGAGAGACTACCGACAAAGTGCGCGTTGGCAAGACGTAATGTACCGGTAGCAGATCGAATGTGTGTCCTCTGTGGAGATTATGAAGAAACCTGTGATCACTTATTCGTTTCGTGTCATTACACTCAAACGGTCTGGCAGAACATTGCTAACTGGTGTAGGATCCAGCCGGTTATAGCATTCGGTATTAATGATTTGCTATCACTTCACACTTCCAGCTCGGGACCGAAGAGAAAGAAGATTATCCATGCAATAGTGTTGGTGGCGTTTTGGTGAAAATAAGAAACGAAGTGGTTTTCAGACAAGCGGTTCCTAACTTTACAAGAACGTTAGAGGAGATAAAGTCAATGGTGTTTTTATGGATAAAAAATCGATCAAAAGTGGGCTGGTTAACTTGGGAGGATTGGAGTCGATTTAATCTAGTGGGTATGTAATGATACTTTGTATTCTTGTTTGGTGTAATCGTTGTACATTTGGTTTGTAGCATCTTGCTACTATGAATAAAATCTTTTGTCGGCCGTTCAAAAAAAAAAAACATAAAAATATCTCCAATCGTATTTATATGTATAGAATCATAGATGCAACCGACATAGAGATGTTACAAGAACCCTGGACGAATAACATGAAGATATGATGGGTGATGCTTAGCGTCGTTTTCTGTCACGACACGTAAAAATATCACAATTCTTCTGGTTCCTTTTAATACCACAGTCGTCCCATCATAGGCAACTCTAGTGGTGTGTGATTTACTATGAACAGACAACACATCTGGTCTGACCAACCGCATCACATACTTGAAACCAAAAAATCTAGTAGTTTCCTCTGATTGGTTCGGTATAAACCACTCCAACCCAACAAACATACCACATATAACTTTTATTTTTACAATTCAAATAGATAATAAATAAAGTAATCTAACTAGAAAATCTAATCAGCCTTGTGAATTAAAATCAATATAAATTAAATTAATTGTAACGTGAGAACTGCATAAATATTTACACATTTTGTATGAAAGATAATCAAAGAGAAAAAGAGGTTTAAAACTCAGATTTTTTTAATTACAAAACACGCTTAACTGTAAGGTTTTAAATTTTGATGAAATCCGATACTAAAAGTTTTTATTCAGTTCTCTTTTGCTACACCTCTTTTGCTATAATGCCCAAGTGTGACTAGGATGCCACGTGTCGTATAATGCCCCATGGTGGGGGCATTATTTTTGTTTACCACTACGGGTGGTGTTAAGAACTAGTAAGAATATCATCAATATTTTATATATAATCGTTTTAAAGTGTTGTTATAGTTAGTTTTAAATTATATACATTTAAGTAGGCATGTATTAAACGCATTGAATTAATACAAGAAATTATGTCTTTCAAAAACCTTTTTAATTAGACTAGTTCGAGATAACATAATGTAACATGTTAAATTTTAAAAAGTGAACTTTGATGGGACAATTACAAAATCTCTTAAGCTAAGTTTTAAAAACATTTTTTTCAACTAGGTATTAATCATTTGTGTAATTGGTACATGTTAATTCAATTAACGTGTAGTTAGTTCTTTAAATATTCATTCAACATCGTTACGCTAACTTAAATTGCAATTATAAATATACAAATATATATAAAAAATTCAAGAAGTAAAGAAGGGATTTTTTATACCATATTACCATCTATCTTTTTAATTATTATATTATATTATATTATATTATATTATATTATATTATATTATATTATATTATATTATATTATATTATATTATATTATATTATATTATATTATATTATATTATATTATATATTCAAACTCTAACCACATTAAATATTTATAAAAATTTATAAAATACAATTATTATTCTTATTTTTTCTTTTTTTTAATATTTTAACAAACATAATTTTGAAATTGATAACATCTGGAGAGTTATATAGAAGTTTTTAAGTAAAAAACATATGTTTTTAGTTAATTGAAGAACTAAAAAATAGTTATTTGGTGATTTAAAATCTATACATAATTTAATAATAAGTATCCATAATTAAATTTATAATAAAAATCGAAAAATATATATTTTAAAATCATTATTGAATATGAGAGAGATGGAAGACACAAGTTAAAAGAGGCCCAAAATGGTGGCAAATGTCTCAGGTTATTTTTAATTATTAGTTATAGAGAAGTGATTTTTTTTTAAATAATTTAACCTTTAAGAAAAAAAGATGATGCAGATATGTAAACTTTTTTTTACATTCTGGCATAAATTTAGTTGAAATGAAGTTGCATTCAAAGTAGAATATATATATTTTTTTGTATCGTAAGATATACGACTGCAGCTACCGTGACGAACCTAAACGATTCCGACCAAACAATATCAGTACTAGTATCGTATTACTGGAACCGTTATTCTTTATATGGAATCTCGATCAATGGAAATTACAAATTTAGGTTTTTGGGTTTTCTTTTTTGATTGCTATAACCGAGTGACAGTACCATAACAAACCGAACAGATGTCTACAGAAATCCCCCACCGATTCAAGTTAATAGTATACTAGTGGGATTCCCGAGCACTTTGCTACGTGTTTTTGGTCATTACCAGCTCGATCCAATACAGTACCAGTACGATATCGGCACTCGGCAAAGCAATTGTCACATATTTTACCTCGAGTGAAAACAATAAATTGAATACCTGTACCGGTACCGGCGTTGTTCAGTCAGTATAGTTTCGCCTCGTTATGGTACCAGCATCGTACAAATACTCAATAAAGCTTACGATAAAAAAATACTTTGTTGTGAATATAACTCTGTGTTAAACGAATTTTATACCGCCACATCGAGAAAACTATAAAATGAATACGGTATCGATTTGTGACGATAAAAAAAGATCAACTATATATAACCCATTCACATAGAATTTTAATCAAATCGTACATAATAATAAGCGCATGACAACGGTATATTCGGAATTTTATAAATCATTATATTATAGTAATAAAAAATGAAAAAGGTAACCGACATCATTTTACATATAAAAAATTAAACCGATGTTATATGATACCGGTACCAATATTGTTCAGACAACATCGCTAATATTAACAAAAGAAAATCAATTAAAGTTAAAATAAAAAAATGTGTCAAAAATTAAAATTAAATATAATAATAATAATTATAATTTATTATTATATAAGAATATGAACAAGTTGATCCTTGTGGTTTCTGCTAAATTTCAATGTCGGGTACTAATAGTTTTTTGTTGCAAAATCATGTATTAATGTTCAAATTTGTCACAATGTTAAGTACTAAGGCCAAATCTTGTTAACTTTTTTTGTTAAGTCTTACTAAAAAAACTAAAATGCCCTTTAATAAATATAGGGTCTATTTTTAATTAATTATATTTGACTAAAATAATTTAAAGTAACTTTTCTATTTTTATTTATATTTTTATAAATTAAATGGATTTGAAATTTACTATTTATAAACTTTGAGTTTATAAATAATAGAGAAATTGGCCTGTAGTAATCCCTAATAGACGTTATTAGCCATTGGCAGTCCAACTTTTGAATATTCCCCTGCCAATCTAACCTTTCACTTATTTTTACTCCACCAGTTAAGTTTTTTCCGAATTACAAACAGATGTTTTAGGGCTTTTGATCAGAATGGTGATACGAGTTGATTGATGTAAAACTTACCTGGAAACAGTGCTCTAAAAGACGAAAACTGTCACACCCCAACCGATGGCGGAATCATCGGGGCATGGCACTGAGCGAAACAGATTGTCCAGAAGTTTCCATAACAACTATCGTTACCATTCGATTTAAATAATACGTCCCATACCGTATCTCAAACAGTTAAACAATTATTACAGACAAACATCAAGACAAGTATTCTGTTCCGACAACTCAGATTTAAACATAACTAATTTATTTGTTGGTTTCTAGGACTCCAGTTCCTAGCTTCAATTTCATCACAGCACGAAGAGCATACAAGCAACCTAAGCACCTGTCACATACGTTAAAATAAAGTCAATACATAAAATGTAAAGGTGAGCATACAAGTTTGATAATATCATATAGAGTTCGAATTCGTTTACGCATAACCAGCACGTACACATAGTGAAATGAAGCACGTTAGTTATCGACATAGATCCATCGATACCAATGACTGCGGGTTGACTGCCCGAGGCAGTTCGCAATACATGATTACCACTGTAATCCATGCAAGTAAAAGATCCTTAACAACCCCCGTGTGAACGGGTGCTGAGTCCAAACTATAGTACTATCGTTGCTAAGGCAGGTAGACAGCATTCCATGTGTAAACATAACAAACAAGCATTCATAAGCCACGTATAACATGCAGTAACGGTTAGCGTTCAAATAGCTTGAGTAGTGTGATAATTGTAGTTTGAATATTCGTAACGTATGTAACACCCAAAGGTGCCAAAAGCAAAAAGGGATCGAGTATACTCACAGCGATTGTTGGATTGATGGGAGCGCTTAGCGAGTACGGTTAGCCTGAATAGATTCGAGAGCGTAACGATAAGTGGCACGTAAAACAGTACAAAGTGGGAGTGGGTAGGATGACTGATTGTGCGGATTAGTCATCCGTGCGGACTAGTTATTCATGCGGACTGGTCATCCGTCCGGATAAGTCATCCGTGCGGATGGTAATCCGTGCGGATGGTAATCCGTCCGGATTAGTCATCCGTGCGGATTAGTTACTCGTGCGGATAACTTGTCCGTGTGGATAACTATTCGAATGGATTGCTTCTTCCTATCCTAAGGATGTGTTTGTGTATGATGGCTTGTGCTTTGAAGTTTTCGTTGTAGCATTTAGAAAACAATTAAGTATCTCTACCCTTCAAGCCGGTCGCGCGGACAACAATCCGTCGGATGGTAGTCCGTGCGGACAACAACTTTAAAGGTGAGTCACTTGGTGAATTGGGTGAAATCCGTCCGGATAACAGTCCGTGCGGACAATCGACAATTCGTCCGGATGGCCTGTCCGTGCGGACAACGACAATCCGTCCGGGTAGTCCGTCCGTGCGGACAGTTGGTCCGTGCGGATGATCATGCTGAAAATTGTTTAGGGTCTTAGTATCTCATGATCCGAAGAGTAATCCATTCAGAGCGTTGCCCGTGCGGATTATTCACTCGTCGATACTCAAACCTTGTTTGGTTGTGGGTCCCAAGTGTGGTTCGTCCGGATGACAACCCGTCCGGATAATCCGTCCGTGCGGACATCCTGTCCGTGCGGACAACATCCTCGTGCGGACAACGTCTCGTTCTGGTTGTTCCGTTCGGCCACTCTTGGTCGCCTTTGTCGTTCTATCGAGACGTTCTGATTACGTGGCAACCATTTGGAATCGCATTCTTACCCGCATGACTAAGCCGGCCAGGAATCACCCTAGCTTGACCGGTCAGCGACTCAGAATGGTCATTCCGGTTTAACCCGAGATCAGATGTCTTGTAGGTAGAATCCGGATCTAGGACTAGTGCTTCACTAACATCGAGTAGAAGTCTAGAACTGACCCTATTCTAACCGTTTTTTAGGGTAAAAGAAGAGGAAAACTTGTGTTTATTCTTTCAGCTCTTTTATCCTTTAGAAAAGTTCAGATTTAGGTGAAGTTGTTGTGAAATCTTGTGGAAATCGTTTAGATCTGAGTTATTCTTGGTGGAATGAGGTCACACTTGAAGTTCATGAGAACTTCATGATGACGTCACCCGAGAATACCTCAAATCTTGATGATTTCACGGTTAAAAGTTGAGGTTTGAAAGATAGAAAGGTGTAGAAGTGTGTATAGATCAAGAATGTACAAGATCTAGGGTGAGATCTTACCTGGATTGAGAGAAATCGAAGAAAAGATGAAGAAAGTGTGCTGGTCAGACGTCACTTGCCAAAAGTGGAAAGTTTGGAGAGTGACCCGTGTATTTATAGGATGCCAAAAGGGGAAAGGGTCGTCCGTGCGGATTGTACATCACCCGGATTGGTTATCCGTGCGGATGGCAATCCTGGTCTGGATGCCCTTGCACTCCTCAGGCGGTCATCCGTCCGGATGGCGCCTGGGCGGTGTGTTCGGTGCGACGATCTTTTGACGTTTCGATTCCGATTGCGAGCGATTCGATAGGGTTTCCTAGTCGAATTACTTTTAGTCCCAACTACTTCGTATGTCACATGGTTCGATCGGGATTCGGGTTCGAGTTCGATTGCATTCGAGTTAGATTTCGAGTTTCGATTGAGTTCGCTTGATTTCCACAACGTAACGTAAAATAAACATGCACAGGTAACACGTAAGGCACACACACACGTATAAACAACGAGTAAAATACATAGCTCGAGTTGCGATTCGATGTAGATTCGATTAACATGGCTTGATTATCAGCTGATTAACTTTATCACATTGTTACTTCCTATAGTTCACGGTCGTAGATTGATTGAAATACGGTTAACACGATTCGATTATTGCAATGAACGACACTTACTCCACATAATATAAATAAAATAAAACATTTCTACAAGTCAAGTTGCGCGAAATCGGTCCTTGATTTTGACCTTGACTTTGACTTTCACTTGCGAAAACACGGGGTGTTACAGCCTCCTCTTGTTTAGGGAATTTCGTCCCGAAATTAAGCTGGAACTCGTAACAATGCCGTGAATCACGTTTGAGAACTTGTTGCTTGGACCGATTTTGACTCTGAAACGATTGCGAACCAAACGTGTAACGTGTCATACGCAATCATGATGGAGTTGAAAACCGGAACCTACAAGTGGTATCTGAGCAGGTTCTCTGTTGCGAAGATCAACGCACAGATTCGTACAAGAATTGATCAGATTCAGAGCCAAATTCATACAGATTTGTCAAAATTTCTTCACTTTTTCATCTATTCACGTTTTTAACTGATTTTTGTCAAATTGAACAGGTTTCTACGGTCGAAACACTAGAGTCACAATACTACTTTCTTTCTCTAGCCTCACTCTTTGAACAACTGCGGGTACTTAGCCTTCATATCGCTTTCGAGTTCCCAAGTGAACTCCGCGCCTCGTTTGCCTTCCCATCGGACCTTCACAATAGGAATGCGCGAGCGCCTGAGCTGCTTGGTTTGGCGATCCATGATTTCGACAGGCTTTTCCACGAAGTGTAATGTTTCGTTCACTTGTAGATCGTCTAGAGAGACATGTAAATCGTGGTCGGCGATGCACTTCCGGAGGTTTGACACGTGGAAAGTCGGGTGGACGTTGCTAAGTTCCTCCGGTAATTCGAGTCTGTAGGCGACTTTTCCGATCCTTTCCAGAATCTTGAAAGGTCCAACATATCGAGGCGCGAGTTTTCCCTTCTTGCCGAATCGGACTACACCCTTCCAAGGCGATACCTTTAGGAGTACGTAGTCACCAACGCCAAATTCACGGGGCTTGCGCTTTTTATCGGCGTAAACTTTCTGTCGGTCCCGAGCTTTCGCTAGGTTGTCTCGAATTCGGAAAATTTTGTCTGTCGTTTCTTGTAGCAGCTCCGGACCGGTTAGTTGCGAGTGACCGATCTCGTGCCACACAATAGGCGATCGACATCTTCTTCCGTACAAGGCCTCGAAAGGTGCCATCTGGATGTTAGCCTGGTAGCTGTTGTTATACGAGAATTCGACTAACGGCAGGTGTTTATCCCAATTTCCACCGAAGTCTAGAACACACGAACGGAGCATGTCTTCAAGAGTACGAATCGTTCTTTCAGTCTGACCGTCGGTTTGTGGGTGGAAAGCGGTACTTAGATTAAGCGTTGTACCGAGTGCCGTTTGAAACGTTTCCCACAATCGTGAAGTAAACCGAGCTTCACGATCAGAGATGATGTCACTAGGCGTCCCATGATTACAAATGATCTCGTCGGTGTAGATTCGGGCTAATCGTTCTACCTTATAGTCTTCTCGTATTGGCAGAAAGTGGGCTGATTTAGTCAAACGGTCAACAACAACCCAAATGCTGTCGTGACCTGATGACGTGGTTGGAAGCTTGGTTATGAAATCCATAGCTATACTCTCCCATTTCCACATGGGAATTGGTGGTTGCTCGAGCAAGCTAGAGGGTCGTTGATGTTCAGCCTTGACCCTAGCACAAGTTAAGCATTTTCCGACGTAGAGGGCAATATCCCGTTTCATACCCGGCCACCAGTACCTATAACGAAGATCCTGGTACATTTTATCAGCACCGGGGTGAACTGAGTAGCGGGATTTATGGGCTTCGTCCATGATAATCTGTCGCAAATTGGTTCGCTTGGGAATCCAAATTCGGTCTAAAAAGTGGAATATCCCATTCGATTTGCTCACAAGCTGGGCTCCATCGTGGTAGATTCTTTCTTTCTTTAAAGTGCGTTCGTTGAAACATGCATGCTGGGCGTCGCGGATGAGAGTTTCGAGGTTGTGCTGGGCTTGAACATTACGAGTGCTAAGCAGATAACTCCGTCTACTAAGTGCGTCGGCAACAACATTCGCCTTGCCTGGGTGATAACGAATCTCACAGTCGTAATCGTTGAGAAGTTCTACCCATCGGCGTTGACACATATTAAGTTCCTTCTGATTAAAGATATGTTGTAGGCTCCTATGATCGGTGAAGATCGTACACTTGGTACCGTATAGGTAGTGTCGCCAAATCTTTAATGCAAAAACAACCGCGCCTAGCTCGAGATCATGGGTTGTATAGTTCTTCTCGTGGATTTTGAGCTGTCGAGATGCGTAAGCTATGACCTTGTCCCGTTGCATGAGAACACAACCGAGTCCAAGGTTGGAAGCATCATAGTAGACAATGAAATCATTGTTTCTGTCGGGCAATGTGAGAACAGGAGCATTGCAAAGCATGTGTTTGAGGGTTCGAAAGGCAGACTCTTGTTTGGTTCCCCAGACAAAAGGCTGATCCTTATGCGTAAGAGAGGTAAGTGGTACATCAATCTTCGAGAATCCTTCAATAAATCGTCGATAATAGCCCGCTAGTCCGAGAAAGGAGCGGACTTCAGACGGGTTCTTAGGCGTAACCCAGCTCTTGACTGCTTCAATCTTCGCAGGATAAACGTGGATACCCTGACTATTTACAATGTGACCCAGAAACTGAACCTCCCCCAACCAAAATTCGCACTTGGAGAATTTGGCGTAGAGTTGGTTCCCCTGGAGTAACTCGAGTACCAAACGTAGATGTTGCACGTGTTCAGCTCTCGATTTGGAATAGATCAATACATCGTCGATGAACACGATGACGAAACGGTCGAGATATGGTTTACACACGCGATTCATCAGATCCATGAAAACCGCTGGTGCGTTGGTTAGGCCAAAAGGCATGACAACGAATTCGTAGTGGCCGTAACGAGTTTGAAACGCAGTTTTGGGTATATCCTCCTCTTGAATGCGTAGCTGATGGTAACCTGAACGTAGATCGATCTTCGAGAAACACGTAGCACCTTGTAGTTGATCAAACAAATCGTCGATTCGAGGTAGAGGATAGCGGTTCTTGATAGTCAACTTATTCAATTCCCGATAGTCGATGCACATCCGGAACGACCCATCCTTCTTTTTGACGAAAAGGACTGGCGCGCCCCAAGGAGAGGTGCTCGGGCGAATGAAGCCTTTTTCAAGTAATTCCTGGAGTTGGGTTGAGAGTTTGCGCATTTTGGATGGCGCGAGTCGATAAGGAGCTTTGGCAATAGGATTAGCTCCAGGAATGAGGTCAATACGAAAGTCGATATCACGACTTGGCGGTAGTCCGGGAAGGTCCTCTGGAAAAACTTGAGGAAATTCTCGAACCACAGGAACGTCTTTCACTTCCTTCTTCTCTTTCTTTTCCTTCTCCGCTGCTACGACGTTAGCCAAGAAAGCTCTGTATTCCTTGCGGAGATACTTGCTAGCTTGGAGGCATGACATAAGTTTGAGACCCTTCGAAGTAGTATCACCATAAACACACAATAAATCACCATTCGCGAGCGAAAAACGAATCATCTTATCGAAGCACACAACTTCAGCATGGTTTTCTCGAAGAAAGTCCATGCCTACTATGACGTCAAAGCTTCCGAGTTGTATCGGAATAAGGTCGATTGGGAAGATGTGATTGTTGAGCTCAAGAGTACAATCACGGATAACAGAATTAACAGCGACGGTTCTTCCGGTAGCGACTTCAACGTCGAATGCAGAGGAGAGTTGGGAACGTTTACGACTAAGGAGTTTCTCAAATTCGAGCGACACAAAGCAATTATCGGCTCCAGTATCAAACAAACATGAAGCATAAATACCATTCACAAGGAACGTACCATTGACCACGTTGTTGTCGGCCTGGGCTTGACGCATGTTGAGATTGAAAGTTCTGGCGCGTGCGGCCTGTTGCTGCTGTTGTTGTTGCTGCTGTGGTTGCTGCTGTTGCGGTTCTTGTTTCACTACCCTGTTCGGGCACATGTTGGCGAAATGGTTCGGGTCGCCACACGTGAAGCAGGCTCTGGCTTTGACTGCGGGTGCCGGAGGAGCTTGTTGACCCTGTGGGGCGGTGAGTAGAGCTTGATTGGCAGGAGCTTGACGAATGCGGCAATTAGCAGTAAAGTGGCTGTAGACATTGCAATGAGCACAAAAACGGCACTGAATAGCAGTCGGGTGGTGATAGGTGCAAGTAGGGCAGAGCGGATGTGGTCCAGTGTATGCACGCTTTGCAGGTGGTGCATTGGCCACAGTCGCCGCTACTAGACGCTGTTGGGCAGGTACGGTTTGAATCGGTGCAGCAGTAATCGCACAGTTCTTGTTGGTGGAGTTGTTCTTCCTCTTGTTCTTTCTCTTGTTGCTTGATGAGGTAGGTTTAACAGTTGGTGCGGTAGCGGTAGCTTGATGTAGATGCTTGGAAGTCTTATCCCATACCCCAGCCTTAACCCGTTTGTCGTTGATCTCTGCGGCCAACAGATAAGTTTCCTCGATCATTGTAGTCTTAGCCGCTTGCACGAAATCAGCAACGCAGTCGGGCAATGCTCAGATATACTTCTTGATGGTCATGTCGGGAGTCTTGACCTGGGCGGGACAGATAATGCTGAGCTGTTTGAAACGAGCAGTGAGACCAGCATTGTCACCATCCTTTTGCTGAATGTGCCAAAATTCATCTTCCAGCTTTTGACGTTCGTGAGGAGGGCCGAATTCCTCCAGCATGACTTCCTTGAGCTCGTCCCACGACAGTCCGTAGGCTGCATCATTCCCTCGCTTGTTTCTCTCGGCCGTCCACCAGTCTAGTGCACGGGACTGAAAGACGCCGGTAGCATTCAGAGTTCGAAGGTCATCAGGGCAGCCACTCTGTCGCAGAGTAACCTCGATAGAGTCAAACCAGTGGAATAGTGCAGTGGGACCTCCTTCGCCAGTGAATTCTTTTGGCCCACAAGACTTGAATTGCTTGAAACTGAAAGGCCTTGCGTTAGCTTTGGGAGCTTCGGTTCTCGACTCCTCGGATGATTTGCTGGCATTCTCGTAAACATCACTCACAGCCTTTGCTACACTTTTCGCGATGATAGAAGCAAGGTGTTTGTCCCTCTTTTCCTGACGAGAGAGTGGATGACGGGATCCAGACGACATGGTCTGCAACAGACATAGTCACAGGACTCATCACATTGTATTCGAATCTCACCTCACACGTCTATTATTACTAAAGCTCAGGAACACGTATACTTACGTATATATTTATTACGAAATCACAGAATCACATAAGCACATAAGGCACATAGTCACAAAATTCCTAGGCACGTAGAGCAAAGAAGCGTTTTCACACAAGAGGCAGTCAGAATACAGAAACCTATCATTCAAAGCTCGCGAGTGTTCGAATATGGTATAGTGCGAGCGATTTGTTAGCGATTTGAGGTAGAATAGCAGTGCGAATCGTATGTGTCGATCGAAATGGAAGTAAAATCGAGTAAATCTTCAAAAAGAAATTTAAACACATAAACAGGAAAGCATATAAATAAGCACATAAAATCGGCGAAACATCAGAGTCGGCTGTTGCGGACTCCAAGATCGAAACACATGAAATTCGAGAATTTGGATTGTCTGCGGCTAGTAGACTTCGACTAACCAAGGTGGTTCAATTATTCACAGGGGATCTGTTATGCATTTTCAACTTTCAGGATCGTGCCTTGGCCTTGATTCTTGGGCGTTTGGCGTGAATCCCGTTAGTTTTATTGTGACTACAGATCGTCTGTTGAGACCTTGGTGAGAGTTTTGTAAAATGCGCGGAACAAGTCGTCAAGGTTAGGGTTTCACCCCTGGCTTAACAACTTCGTCCCTGTTTTGCTAAAATAGAGGAGATTATTTATCAAAATATGGATTTCACTCCAAGTTTGGCATAATTCTCCTCGATTGCAGTTTAAGAATTCGGGTCGAGTAAGCAACTTTAGTCGAGAGTTTGCGGTTTTCACACCTATTCTCGGCCTTATTGCCCACTCATAGTTGAAAATTCGAGTACAGTGATAGTGTAGAATAGGTGAGGATAGCGAGTGATAGTGGCTCGTACAAAATCCCCTTAACGGATACGCACAAGTTGGTCTATTGGTTCTTAACTATAGACTAGGTCTCTAAGACTTTGACCCGGACTAGGTCGAGTCTTGCCTAATTCCCTATAGTTATGGCTCTGATACCAATCTGTCACACCCCAACCGATGGCGGAATCATCGGGGCATGGCACTGAGCGAAACAGATTGTCCAGAAGTTTTCATAACAACTATCGTTACCATTCGATTTAAATAATACGTCCCATACCGTATCTCAAACAGTTAAACAATTATTACAGACAAACATCAAGACAAGTATTCTGTTCTGACAACTCAGATTTAAACATAACTAATTTATTTGTTGGTTTCTAGGACTCCAGTTCCTAGCTTCAATTTCATCACAGCACGAAGAGCATACAAGCAACCTAAGCACCTGTCACATACGTTAAAATAAAGTCAATACATAAAATGTAAAGGTGAGCATACAAGTTTGATAATAGCATATAGAGTTCGAATTCGTTTACGCATAACCAGCACGTACACATAGTGAAATGAAGCACGTTAGTTATCGACATAGATCCATCGATACCAATGACTGGGGGTTGACTGCCCGAGGCAGTTCGCAATACATGATTACCACTGTAATCCATGCAAGTAAAAGATCCTTAACAACCCCCGTGTGAACGGGTGCTGAGTCCAAACTATAGTACTATCGTTGCTAAGGCAGGTAGACAGCATTCCATGTGTAAACATAACAAACAAGCATTCATAAGCCACGTATAACATGCAGTAACGGTTAGCGTTCAAATAGCTTGAGTAGTGTGATAATTGTAGTTTGAATATTCGTAACGTATGTATTACCCAAAGGTGCCAAAAGGAAAAAGGGATCGAGTATACTCACAGCGATTGTTGGATTGAAGGGAGCGCTTAGCGAGTACGGTTAGCCTGAATAGATTCGAGAGCGTAACGATAAGTGGCACGTAAAACAGCACAAAGTGGGAGTGGGTAGGATGACTGATCGTGCGGATTAGTCATCCGTGCGGACTAGTTATTCATGCGGACTGGTCATCCGTCCGGATAAGTCATCCGTGCGGATGGTCATCCGTGCGGATGGTAATCCGTGCGGATGGTAATCCGTGCGGATGGTAATCCGTCCGGATTAGTCATCCGTGCGGATTAGTTACTCGTGCGGATAACTTGTCCGTGTGGATAACTATTCGAATGGATTGCTTCTTCCTATCCTAAGGATGTGTTTGTGTATGATGGCTTGTGCTTTGAAGTTTTCGTTGTAGCATTTAGAAAACAATTAAGTATCTCTACGCTTCAAGCCGGTCGCGCGGACAACAATCCGTCCGGATGGTAGTCCGTGCGGACAACAACTTTAAAGGTGAGTCACTTGGTGAATTGGGTGAAATCCGTCCAGATAACAGTCCGTGCGGACAATCGACAATTCGTCCTGATGGCCTGTCCGTGCGGACAACGACAATCCGTCTGGATAGTCCGTCCGTGCGGACAGTTGGTCCGTGCGGATGATCATGCTGAAAATTGTTTAGGGTCTTAGTATCTCATGATCCGAAGAGTAATCCATTCAGAGCGTTGCCCGTGCGGATTATTCACTCGTCGATACTCAAACCTTGTTTGGTTGTGGGTCCCAAGTGTGGTTCGTCCGGATAATCCGTCCGTGCGGACATCCTGTCCGTGCGGACAACATCCTCGTGCGGACAGCGTCTCGTTCTGGTTGTTCCGTTCGTCCACTCTTGGTCGCCTTTGTCGTTCTATCGAGACGTTCTGATTAGGTGACAACCATTTGGAATCGCATTCTTACCCGCATGACTAAGCCGGCCAGGAATCACCCTAGCTTGACCGGTCAGCGACTCAGAATGGTCATTCCGGTTTAACCCGAGATCAGATGTCTTGTAGGTAGAATCCGGATCTAGGACTAGTGCTTCACTAACATCGAGTAGAAGTCTAGAACTGACCCTATTCTAACCGTTTTTTAGGGTAAAAGAAGAGGAAAACTTGTGTTTATTTCTTTCAGCTCTTTTATCCTTTAGAAAAGTTCAGATTTAGGTGAAGTTGTTGTGAAATCTTGTGGAAATCGTTTAGATCTGAGTTATTCTTGGTGGAATGAGGTCACACTTGAAGTTCATGAGAACTTCATGATGACGTCACCCGAGAATACCTCAAATCTTGATGATTTCACGGTTAAAAGTTGAGGTTTGAAAGATAGAAAGGTGTAGAAGTGTGTATAGATCAAGAATGTACAAGATTTAGGGCGAGATCTTACCTGGATTGAGAGAAATCGAAGAAAAGATGAAGAAAGTGTGCTGGTCGGACGTCACTTGCCAAAAGTGGAAAGTTTGGAGAGTGACCCGTGTATTTATAGGATGCCAAAAGGGGAAAGGGTCGTCCGTGCGGATTGTACATCACCCGGATTGGTTATCCGTGCGGATGGCAATCCTGGTCCGGATGCCCTTACACTCCTCAGGCGGTCATCCGTCCGGATGGTCTGTCCGTGCGGATGGGCAATCCGTGCGGATTGGCTGTTCGTGCGGATTGACAGTCTGTGCGGATGGCGCCTGGGTGGTGTGTTCGGTGCGACGATCTTTTGACGTTTCGATTCCGATTGCGAGCGATTCGATAGGGTTTCCTAGTCGAATTACTTTTAGTCCCAACTACTTCGTATGTCACATGGTTCGATCGGGATTCGGGTTCGAGTTCGATTGCATTCGAGTTAGATTTCGAGTTTCGATTTAGTTCGCTTGATTTCCACAACGTAACGTAAAATAAACATGCACAGGTAACACGTAAGGCACACACACACGTATAAACAACGAGTAAAATACATAGCTCGAGTTGCGATTCGATGTAGATTCGATTAACATGGCTTGATTATCAGTTGATTAACTTTATCGCATTGTTACTTCCTATAGTTCACGGTCGTAGATTGATTGAAATACGGTTAACACGATTCGATTATTGCAATGAACGACACTTACCCCACATAATATAAATAAAATAAAACATTTCTACAAGTCAAGTTGCGCGAAATCGGTCGTTGATTTTGACCTTGACTTTGACTTTCACTTGCGAAAACACGGGGTGTTACAAAAACGGTGCTTCAATTTGGGTGTTTAAACTTGTGACAAATGGCACAAAATAGGTAATTTCCGTACAGTTTAATTATTATTTAATATCTGCAATTATGTGCTTAAACGTCAACATTGTCTGATTACATGCTATACTTGTGAATTCATGCACATTCTATACTTCGAATATTGCTTCATGCATTACTTTTAGCGTTGCGTCAGAAAGACTACTAAACTCACCGGTAAGACACACTGTGTCAGCAACTCTGCAGAAAGCAGTCAGATAATAAAATTAGGGCCTAGGAGTAGGTCCAACATCTAAAATACATTAAAACCCAATTATGGATACAAGGGTTAACATATAAACTTTCCGGAAGCCAAACTATGCACTAAAAAGCACCCGAAACTCACTTTAAATGCAGAAATCTGCATAATTCAGCTATAAATCAGCTATAATCAGCTTTTAAACACATTAATATCATGTAGAATTTATGTCTTATTGTCCAAAATAACTTACGAAGTGTCGGGGATTAAAACTGCCACAAAAAGTGCTTTATGCCTAGTGAAACTGCGCAATTCAGCACTTTAACGAACCGAACAACCGGACAATAACTGGAACATCAAAATTTGACTAGAAGTAATGTTTTATGATATTAAACTAGTATTGATGCTAGAACACCTTAAAAATCATAAAAATACCTAAACACACTTAAACTTACTTAAGCCTTATCATTTGCACTTTAAACCTTCAACTTCCAAAATTTTACCTTTTACCCCCCCCTTTCCACCAAATCCGGCCCTATGGGTCCCACATGGAGATTTTATTTGATTTTACTTGATTTTATTAGATTATGTTAGATCTTATGCTAAAGAATATTCTACAAATATACCATAAAGTAGATATGAAAAATCTTTATAAATCTTAAACTAATCACACTCACATTCACTTCACCTTCTCCCTTGTTTCTTCTTCTTTGTTCTCGGCTCACCCACACACACCATACATCATCCATTTTCATTCATTTTCCAAGCATTCTAAGGTTACTAGAGGGTGTAAAGAGGTTATCTAAGGAAGCTTGAAGTGTAGAAACTTGGAGGACCTATTTGAGGAGTCTTTAACCACCTATTTTCTATCATATTAATCATCAACCTTCTTGTGCCACTTCCCTAGCCATTAGAGCTAGTAGTAAGCTTTTTGATCACTAATTTAAGTCATGTTTATGTTATGTACAAGTTTCCCAATCTAAACAACTTAACTTCTAATGTTAAAAATAAGAAGATCTAACATATTCATGAAGAAAATAAGTGATTGCATGAAATTTTAGTGTATGTAATGAAGTTGTTGATGTGGTATCTTGTGTTTATTATTAGATCAAGTATGATAAAGCTAGGATCTACCAAGTTTAAGCATGGATCTTGAAGGATCCATGGTTAAACTTGAAGGAGAACATATGAAGCATAATGTGAACTTGAAATATGAATTTTGTGCATAAACTTGTAGTTTTGAAGTGGTAAAGTATGTGTAGAACTAATTTTTGAAACTAAAACTCATGGAAAGTTTGTTAAAAATATAACATAAAGCTTGTTTTGAAAGATCCATGGGTAAACATGAGATTAAAAAAAAAAAAACAATAATCTTCCTAATAAACATAAAAGTGGTTTTAGAACATGATTTACAAACTTTGAAACCATTAAACTCATGGATGAGTTGGTTAGTAAAATAAAGTCTTATAAAAAGTTGGTTAAGAATTTACAAGAACACTTATTTTGGAAAGATCACCTTATGTAAAGTGTAGATCTAAAAGACTACACATGTTTAACAAGAATCAAGTTCACTATGATGTTTCATATAAAGAAATTAGTATATGTTGTTGATGATTGTTGTTGAAAATTATTTTGATGATTGAAAAGAAAATAAACACATGTTTTGAAAACATGGGAAACCTCCATTTTTAGGGGAAACTATGTCAAAATTTTTATAAAATTTTGACACTTAGAAAAATATAAGTTTTGGTGAAACTTATTCCCTAAAAATTCACCTAAAAATATTTACCAAGGTTTCCCTAATTTTTGTGTAAATTTCAAGTTAAGAAATGATGATTTCTTCAAGATAAAAATTGATAGTAAGTATGTATATTTTTGAGGAATATATATATATTTATTGATCACCAAACTTTGTGCTAAGTGTACATTATGTATATTATATGTAGTAGTGTATTAGGACTTGAAAATACACTAAATATTCTTAAGGAGTAAAAATACAAAATACGCATACAACATGCATGGACAAATACAAGAAAATATATTTATGAAAATATATTTCTTAATATATTATTTAACTTGGACGAGTTATGAACTTAAAATATATTTTTGGACGAAAATATATAACTCGGGTGGATAACAAGAATAAACACATATATATTTCATAGCATGACAAAATATATATATTTCGTACAAGTCTTAAAAATATATTATTTTTAAGAAATATAATCCGGAAAGCAATAAAAATCAAAGTCTTGATTTTTGGTCAAAAATACAAAATACTTATATTTATTTTTGGGAAAATAATATAAGTAAAATACATAGTTAAAAATATAAATTATTTTTAACAACAAAGAACACATACATAAAAGATGGTGACTTGTACTTGTGAGATACAAGTCTAGTGACTAACGTTAATAGAACACGTATAGGTCACGACGCTATAAAACCAACCGGTGAAGTTTACGGCGCAGGATACGCAAAGTTGTGAGTTCATGTCCCCACTTTTAAACTTTTACTTGTTTTCTAAACTTGGGGAAAATACATGTGTTATGGTATGTTGATTACAAAAACTAAGGAATGATACTTTAGATCATGTCACGAATAGGGTACTATAAGCACCATTAATCAACGTATACATTTAGACCGCGGAACAGAAGGGTTAGATCTAATGGGTTTCAGGCAACCCCACTCTTGGCCTACTTCTACCAATGAGTGCTTTTGTGTCTCAGTCGATCTCGACAAAAATGCCTAGGTTTGGTGGCTTCCTATGTCATGTCACATGTTAATGGCCTTGCAAACCATTAGCGATCTCGATTTCCTTACATTTACAGAAGTACATGTTTCAGTACAATTACATACCATGTTTTCATTCAAGTATATAAACATTCAATACAAAAACTGCATGAATTCACACCAACATTATGTTGACGATTTTCCAAAACTCACATGTATTTCAGGTAACTAAAGTGGATGTGCGCGCGGTCTTACTCCTGCTCCAAGATGTCGCTTTTGTTTTAGTCATGTCGTGTCAAGACTCCGATGCCTGTTTTTGTGGGATTTGGTTTCTATATTCCATCTTGTGTGGGATATAAGAATCAAAGCCTTCATGTTTGTCTTTAAAATAAGGTGTAAAACTTTTCAGACAATATGCTGTCTTGTGATGTAAACGCTTAACCTATGTTATGTTTTAATTAAGCAATGATAATGGCATTTGGAGTTATTTTATGAGCATGTAGTAAGTTTACCTTTCGTATGCAATGAGAACCTTTCAGGATCACACCTCGTGCTTTCGCCTTAGAAAGGGGTGTGACAGATTGGTATCAGAGCTGCGATTGTAGTGAACCAGGATTCCTTCTCGAGTCTAGACTACAATCTTTAGGATCCTCTCACGAAAACAATTTTTCAAAAGTTTTCATTGCATAAAACTTTTCGCGACATCCACTACCTGAAACTGTTTTCAAAGAGTCAAGTAAGGACACTACGAGACTTAGGGTGCACTGGAGTAGCACTTGTCTTTGACTAAGAATTACTTGCAACTATGTGTAATAATTAATATATACATATACTAGAAATAGAATATCACAGGTACACGTGTCTTCGTCTGAAAGTAGTGGCCTATCTGAAGGAAGTGACCCGATGATGAAACGAACTGTGCGGACTGTGCAAGGAATTACGTAATTATGGATGCATACATAATTATGGAATTCAGTGCACAGAAACCACAGCAAGTCTTGTCACGTATCAAAAGAGATTCATTCAGTACAAGAAAAGGTCAAACGTGAACACCCCCACCCCTCCCCCATCCTATTAAGTACTCTATTGGAGTAATGTTTTGGGGTATAAAGACATGAACCGCCAATGTGAAGAAAGATATTTTGTCCTTTACATATATTAAACTTGTACTTTGGGGAGATATAACCCTTATGCATTTTGTTTACCTCGCAAACAATGATGAAACAAGTTGCCCTGATATGTGTAAAGACTCGGTGAATATCTTATGACACATCAGTATTTATCTATTTATGCATGCTTGTTGCTGTATGAATTGATTTATATGTTTGGCGGATTGTTTGATGTCACTTATGTGGGTATATGCCGGTGTAAATATACTACTACTGTCCCATATGACGATATCAAACAAATGTCTAACCCTGTTGTGTTGTGTCAGAACATGCCACCTAGGAGAGCTGTGAACAATCAGGATTCTGATCAACCTCCTCCTCCTCTACTGCCGAGGGCTGCTGAAGAACTGAACTCCCTACTGGAAGAAAGGATCTCCGTAGCTATCACCCAATACAAGGCGAACCGCAACGAACACAGTGGAGGATCAAGCAATGCTATACGTAATGGGCAGGGAGATTCATCTGGAGGAAACACAACTCAAGGCTGCACCTTCAAGCAGTTTCTCGACTGCAAGCCACTGAACCACGATGGCACCGGAGGTGCAGTGGCTTTTGTACGCTAGACGGAGAAGACTGATTCCACTATCCGTATGAGCAAGTGTACCGCGGATCAGCAAGTTACTTTTGTTACTAGGTTATTCGTTGATGAGGCTTTGACTTGGTGGAATTTGCAAGTCCAGACTCTGGGCGACGATGCTGCGTATGGTATGACTTGGGATGAGTTGAAGGAGAGAATGAGAGAAAAGTATTGCTCTCGTGCTGAACTCCAAAGGTTGGAGACTGAGTTCTGGCATTTGACCATAGAAGGTGCGGACATTACTAGTTATACCCGAAGGTTCCATGATCTGTCTAGAGTGATCCCTATATGGTGACTCCCGAATTTAAGCGCGTTGAGCACTACATATGGGGATTGGCTCCAGAGTTTCGCAGCATGGTAACTTCGGCTAAACGCAAAACGATCACTCAGGCTGTAACTCTGGCTGTCAACCTTACTGAAGATGCTGTCTGTATGAAGAAGTTATCGCTGAACCCAACTGAAAAGACCGAGACGCATGCTGAGTCATCTGGTGACAAGAAAAGGAAGCATTCGAGCCTGAATCAAGCGACACGTAACAACAAGGGTTCGAACAACAAGAAGCGTGATACTAACCCACCTAAGAAGGCGAAAACCTTCACAGCTGCAAACGATACTGGAGCTAAGAAGTATCAGGGCACTCTACCCAAATGTAACCGCTGTAACTTTCACCACGTAGGAAACTGTCGCGTTGGGAGATGCGAGAACTGCGGGAAATCAGGTCACCGCACCGAGGATTGTTGGGGAAAAGGTATTGGAGGCCGCAATGGTAATGGTAACAGAAACGGGAATGGAAATAGTGCTGGTAAGAGGAATGGTAACGGAAATGGGCAGAACCAAGGATGTTTTGGTTGTGGTAGCAAGGAGCATTACAAGAAAGATTGCCCAAAGGAGAACAATGCTCAGGCTCGAGCATTCATGATTGGAGCAAGGAACGCACGCGAGGACCCTAATGTGGTCACCGGTACGTTTCTCGTTAACAATCACTTTGCATCCATACTATTTGACACTGGTGCCGATTATAGTTTCATGTCTGTGGAATTCAAACGTATGCTTGGAATAGAATCTAGTAGATTAGATATTCCTTATTTGTCACAACCCCCGCCCCCTAATTACCTGGGAACGGGCAGCCGCGAGCCAGTTTCGGTGGTATCTGTATGTTTAATTATTTTGGCAGCGGAAATTTCATCAGGACCGAAGTTAGGAAATATTTTATCAGAGTAAAACCACCATATTTTTAAATTTATAATCACATGGGTAAAACCCAAGTTTCTTATGACAACATGTTTATAGGGATAAACTTTATTTTATTGAATTTAAAACATCGTCTTTTAGGTAACTTTTATAGCCACATTTTCCAAGCTGTCAGTGCTCTCCAGCTGGCTTTTTACTAATTGGCTGTCACATTGTGTTATCTGAAACGCGTTTTAAAAACATTTGTCAGTGGGAAATACTGGTGAGTGAATCCCAGTTTAATCAAGAAACATTAATTTAATTTAAACAATATTGAGAGCGATTACAATGTTTATATCTACCTAATTACTCATTCAGAACTGTCAATCCTGACTGGTGGGTCATACTACACATTGGCTAACTCTTCATCCAATGGTAACGTGTCTCACATTTTGTATACAAAACCCCAACATACCGGCAGGAATCATAGAATTACAAAGACTCAATCACTGCTAAATTGCATTGTAAAATATTTAAGGTTTTGTAAAATCAGTTTACAAAAAGGAGATTACTCACATTGCTATTTTAGGTATTTCCTTTGTGGCTTCCTGGTTATAATCTAGTTGAATAAACAATGCACACGCGTTAGTATAATAACCCATTTTAACATTAGTAATACCCTCCCCGAGACGGCATTCCAACGACCACGTCGGGCAGAACCACGACAGCCGTTACGGAACCCTAGATCAATCGGGCAGAGTATCTAATACGTATCCAGGGGTTATAATACTTACAACGGAGCAGAACTTCGCTAGTTGGGGGTATTATACTTGGGATTTATGCCTATAATGAGAGTAATTCGAGATTCAGAGAAGAATTTGAACGATTTGTGATTGAAGCCTGATGCCTTCTTATATAGGGCCTCACTTAGACTTTTACGCGGCCCGCGTAAAGTTTAACAAAGGGCTACGTGGCCCGCGTCAACTCTGGTCAACCGCGTAGCTGATCCGGGTCAGCATATAGGTTCAACAGGTGTTGGGCCACGTGGCGGCCCAGGGTTCTGCCAGGTTTTACCTTGTCACGGCCCGCGTAACCCGAAGACTAAGTCTTCGTGGCCCGCGAGCGCCTGCCAAAACTGGTTTTATTTTATTTTTATTAATATAAAAGGTATACAGGCTCGTTTATCGCATACGGGTATATTTTAGGAAGTGTAGGGGTGTTTTAGGAGGGTTGTTATATTTTGGGTATAACTCCTAGGTTATTTAATAAAATATATAGTGCACTCACATTAAGTATAGTAACCCAATTCCACTTTATCCCTACGTCACGAGACATAACCCCAACGAATTTAGGCAGAGCCTTGGCATACGTTACGGGGCCCTACGTCAATCGGACAGGGTATCAGTGATCAAGGGTTAAAACACTTAAAACGGGGCAGGGCTTTATTATTATTATTATTATGTGTGAAAATAATAAGATAGAATATAGAATTTTGAGAGAAGCAGAATGGGAGACGAAAGAAGAAGGAAAAGAATGGAATATCGTTTGAAAACTAGCACCCTATATATACTAAAATTGGAGACTTAGAAACCACACAAAATATTAATTGTTGCCTTCCACGTATTCACCTGACACAATTCTTTAGAATTCCTTTTGTCTAGTTTTAATTTATTGTTATATTATTATAATTAATTTAACTACTTCTCTCATTTGGCGCGTATAACTTCTAAAATATGACGTTTTATAAAATAATGAATATGCCATTGGAACAAGAATAATCTTATCTATATTTTGAACCAAATTTCATTAAAAACGGAGTAGGTTCAAATATATTGTATTATTATTATTATTATTATTATTATTATTATTATTATTATTATTATTATTATAACTATAAAAGGGTTCCTACGCTCGCCAAAATACCTTATATTTCTATCGGTCAACTTACCCATGATTTATTCGTTTAATAACTAAATTTGGAATTAAAAATTTTGGGAATGTTACATCCTCCCCACCTTGTTTTAAATCTCGTCCTCGAGATTCCCTGAAATATGGATGAATATTTTTAGTTAGTTTAGTTTCTAGGTATATTCTGGTTCTTGTTTTGAATTTCACTTTACTTTGACCCGAACTATTCTCTATGAGATTCTTATCCTTGACTGAAATATGTTTTATATTTTAACACAGCTTTTAGTTATAGGTTTCCTAATGCGTTAATAATTGCAAAGGAAATTCTTATACTTTCGATGGCGTTTCAACTGATAGGGTTCCTTCCGTTTATCTTGTCGTACGAATTTCGAGACGGATGATCAAACGAAATAATGTTTGATATCAGAATTATAGATGTTATATGAGAGATTACTGATAATTAAATCTAAAATTATTATTGATATCATGTTCGTGATTTATCCCTAATTGTCAATCGTTATGGTCTTTGGATTTCCTTATAGATATACATATCTATATAGTCATATATTTCACATACTGTAATATACACACCATTCATAAGGTCAATGTATTTAACAAATTTATATTTTCAAAAACAGGTCAGACATCAGGTCGTGGTACTATTTAGGGAATTTCATTAACATAACATATACCCCATCTTACCCGGTCTCACCGGAGAGGTACCCCCATCTTACCCGGACAAACTAGAGAGTCTACTACATCATACCCAGTCTTGCCGGAGAGGTAATTATCATTGTATTTCCCTTAAATAGAATTTCTCTCAAATCATGATTTTAAAAGTGCATCATTTATTTTGACTTATATCAAGAAACAAGGAAATTAGTATTCTCATGATGGATCATATTCTAGATCGAGTAGTACTAATAAACAAGAAATAACAGTGGCTAAGTGTTATTGCTTATTTATCATACTGGCACTGTTCTAGTCATCATCCTCACGGGATACCAATAACCATCACACTTTATCTACGCAAGTAATTGGCTTATCTCAAAGCTTTATACTAAGGCATTTTTCTTAAGTTCAAGTCTAAATACTATTCTAGGTGTTACCAGTAATTATCAATATCCTAATCTTTTTGTTTAAGCATAGATATTATTATGGTTGTGGTTTTTCTTTTGCTTGGAAAATGAAGTTTTGACAAAAATATAATTGTCTCCATTGACACTATAGCTAGGTTCGATATAATGTGTATACTTACAGCTAACTCTATTTATGCATATATAATCTTAGATTCCGTTACAAGGAATATTTCATTGAGACATATGGCATTTTAAAACATAGTAGGTTTCATGGTTTATTCTTATAATAACTTCATGTTTTCATATGAATTACCAATGATATTTTCTCTTATGTTTATCTTACAGAAGATATTATATTGGGTATACCATTAAGAAATTCTATTAGGTATATGCATATATGTGTATAGAATTTCAAATCTCTAGTTAATATTAAACTTACATAATACTAAATTATTTTGTAATATAAAAAAAAAATAACTATACATCCGATGGTATCAATCATCAAGCTTATTTCCATGACTTTATTTTATCCTTTTATAAAAGTAGTATATTGAAATAAATTTCTATTAAATTTATTGAATATAATATTTTGGAATTTAAGGGTGAATAAATAAAAGTTTAAAGAAATAAATTAATCAAAATATAAACTTTCTGGACTCATAAGAATAAATTTATTTTTAACTAGTGGGTTGAACCATATGGGTTTAAAATATTAAAACTTAACTCTCAATTTATTGTATATTATATTATTTATTCAAAGAAGTACTTATGGTAAGTAAGTTTAACGTTTCTAAAATTGATTCGAAATATATTTGAGTAATATATATGTATTTGAATATGTATGTATATCCCATACAATAGTAATAGTAGTTTATTTAAAGATATTACAATACTAAAATTGTAATCTGATTTTCTTTTAGATAAAGTTATATAAGGGACAAACGTACTAAACACACATTTGATTCAACTATTTTGATGTGGGGCATTTATTTTAAATTCTAGTTTGAAAAATAAATGTTTAGGAACATTTTAACGTACCAGGTAAAATAAATAAATAGATACTAAATTATTAATTTAAATAGGATAAGAAAAGATGTTTTCACTGTTGCAATATCCTTACTTCTAAAAATTTAATTATCAATTTTTTTTATCAATTGTTCAAACCATTTTTCTCTCCTTTTATTATACATCATAAAAATTTTATTACTTCTTTTTAAATATAATATTCTAAATGATAGAGAATGAAAATCTGATTATTTATATATGATTATCATAATATATATATAATGACCCTTTTTATCATACCCTCTCTTTATAGTTTTAAATGTATAAATTTTACATGTATCCTAATATATATATAAATATATATATATATATTTTATATTATATACACGTATATATTATTTAAATATATTATAGTGTATATATATACATTTCACATATAATAGAATTGTATTATTTAACTATTATACATTAGCCAGCTGAATCGAATATTTTTCTTTATAATTTAAGATACACAATACTATAACTAATATGACTGGTTAATCTTATAATCTTATATTAGCTATCTCCATGCATAAGACCTATTCTGTACATACCTTAATATTAAAGATCTGTAGAAATGCTTTCAATGTTTAGTTAGGCCTTTCTACGTAGTCCAACCAACCCAAATCTCTAAAAATTTTAAATGATCTTATTTAATCATGAATAACCATCATATTCATTTAACCATCTAATTTATTACTAAGTATTTTAATAGAAACCTTTACAAGTAATCCCAACATAAGTTATTTCATAAAACTATGAAAGTATGAAGTCTTATGGCCAACTGGTTACAAACCAGAAGGGATAAAATGGAGTGGTAAATTGGTACGCCTGGGCTCGATCCACTAAAGCAATCTTTTAAATTTTATAAATTCTTAAAATCCTTTCGGTTAATTTAATAGCTTCGGTTTTATTTATTTAAATATAAATTATTTTGAAACAATATTATTAAAACCACGAAGGTTTAAAGCTTTATACCATATATTTCAATATGTATTTTAAAAACAAAGTAAATGATTGGTTCCAAAAGAAAGTCATGAACATGATTGCTTTGTTAATAACTAACTTAGTTTGATGTATATTATGATATTATTTGAGTAGGTGATATTAATTATCACAGACAAATTTCTAGTATGAACATTTGGGTACAATCATAAAATAGATTGATTAAAAATGGCGAACATTGCGACTTATATATATATATATATGTATTTATTACAAACTACAACTGGAATTTAAAATATACTAGTGATTATGTATCCGTAACTTATTTTAGTCCATCTAGGTTATAGGAGTATTAGGCTCAACATGCTTTTATGTAAGGTTTATTCTATCTCCTGTCTCTACTAAGTTGTTATCTAATGGGCGAAGTTCCTTTAAAGTTTCTGGCTCATAGGTGGCATGGGTGCTGGTATGGCAGTTCAACTATTTAATATAAGTTAGCATTTACTGCTGTAGTGGCTAACATATGGAGATTTACCCATTGTTCATCTAATTCATCTTCCCATGGTAGGTTATTGCTTGTTTCCAGAGTTTGTGCATTTATTTCCTTATTAATTTTTGCTCCCTTTGGTTGTGACTTCTTTATTTTCTTTATTTTCTCTTGACTTTTTCTAATAATCCTACTTCTCTTCTTAGTGGTAAATGGTTTCTCAGACTGTGCCTTATGAATGAATATTCCTTCCTCAGTATCTGCTGAGTATCCTGAGGGATTTGGTTGAAATGAGGTTCCCTTATCTTTTGGTGAACTATCTAATTGACGATAGATGTCCGAAATTCTTTGCTTACCCATACTATAGACTAACAAATAGTCAAATAACATAAAGCACATAATTACATAAGTTATTTCCTAACACAAAATTTAAAACTTAAGTGTCAGCAGAACACTTCTTTGGCTTGAACCAGTGGCATGGCTCTGATACCACCTTCTGTCACAACCCCCGCCCCCTAATTACCTGGGAACGGGCGGCCGCGAGCTAGTTTCGGTGGTATCCGTATGTTTAATTATTTTGGCAGCGGAAATTTCATTAGGACCGTAGTTAGGAAATATTTTATCAGAGTAAAACCACCATATTTTTAAATTTATAATCACATGGGTAAAACCCAAGTTTCTTATTACTTATTTTATTGAATTTAAAACATCGTCTTATAGGTAACTTTTATAGCCACATTTTTTCAAGCCGTCAGTGCTCTCCAGCTGGCTTTTTACTAATTGGCTATCACATTGTGTTACCTGAAACGCGTTTTAAAAACATTTGTCAGTGGGAAATACTGGTGAGTGAATCCCAGTTTAATCAAGAAACATTAATTTAATTTAAACAGTATTGAGAGCGATTACAATGTTTATATCTAACCAGTTACTCATTCAGTACTGTCAATCCTGACTGGTGGGTCATATTACACATTGGCTAACTCTTCGTCCAATGGTAACGTGTCTCACATTTTGTATACAAAACCCCAACATACCGGCAGTAATCGTAGAGTTACAAAGACTCAATCACTGCTAAATTGCGTTGTAAAATATTTAAGGTTTTGTAAAATCAGTTTACAAAAAGGAGATTACTCACATTGCTATTTTAGGTATTTCCTTTGTGGCTTCCTGGTTATAATCTAGTTGAATAAACAATGCACACGCGTTAGTATAATAACCCATTTTAACATTAGTAATACCCTCCCCGAGATGGCATTCCAACGACTACGTCGGGCAGAACCACGACAGCCGTTACGGAACCCTAGATCAATCGGGCAGAGTATCTAATACGTATCCAGGGGTAATAATACTTACAACGGAGCAGAACTTCGCTATTTGGGGGTATTATACTCGGGATTTATGCCTATAATGAGAGTAATTCGAGATTCAGAGAAGAATTTGAACAATTTGTGATTGAAGCCTGATGTCTTCTTTTATAGGGCCTCACTTCGACTTTTACGCGGCCCGCGTAAAGTTTAACAAAGGGCTACGCGGCCCGCGTTAACTCTGGTCAACCGCGTAGCTGATCCGGGTCAGCATATAGGTTCAACAGGTGTTGGGCCACGTGGCGGCCCAAGGTTGTGCCATGTTTTACCTTATCGCGGCCCGCGTAACCCGAAGACTAAGTCTTCGCGGCCCGCGAGCGCCTGCCAAAACTTGTTTTATTTTATTTTTATTAATATAAAAGGTATACGGGCTCGTTTATCGCATACGGGTATATTTTAGGAAGTGTAGGGGTGTTTTAGGAGGGTTGTTATATTTTGGGTATAACTCCTGGGTTATTTAATAAAATATATAGTGCACTCACATTAAGTATAGTAACCCAATTCCACTTTATCCCTACGTCACGAGACAGAACCCCAACGAATTTAGGCAGAGCCTTGACATACGTTACGGGGCCCTACGTCAATCGGACAGGATATCAGTGATCAAGGGTTAAAACACTTAAAACGGGGCAGGGCTTTATTATTATTATGTGTGAAAATAATAAGATAGAATATAGAATTTTGAGAGAAGCAGAATGGGAGACGAAAGAAGAAGGAAAAGAATGGAATATCGTTTGAAAACTAGCACCCTATATATACTAAAATTGGAGACTTAGAAACCACGCAAAATATTAATTGTTTCCTTCCACGTATTCACCTGACACAATTCTTTAGAATTCCTTTTGTTTAGTTTTAATTTATTGTTATACTATTATCATTATAATTAATTTAACTACTTCACTCATTTAGCGCTTGTAACTTCTAAAATATGACGTTTTATAAAATAATGAATATGCCATTGGAACAAGAATAATCATATCTATATTTTGAACCAAATTTCATTAAAAACGGAGTAGGTTCAAATATATTGTATTATTATTATTATAACTACAAAAGGGTTCCTACGCTCGCCAAAATACCTTATATTTCTATCGGTCAACTTACCCATGATCTATTCGTTTAATAACTAAAATTGGAATTAAAAATTTTGGGAACATTCCTGTGGTGAAGGAATTTCCTGATGTTTTTCCCGAAGATCTGCCAGGACTACCTCCGCAACGACAAGTCGAATTCCATATAGACTTGGTTCTAGGAGCTGCTCCTGTAGCCAAGGCACCCTATCGGCTTGCACCATTCGTGATGCAATAATTGTCTACACAACTCTAGGAGTTGTTGGATAAAGGATTCATAAGGCCAAGCTTCTCGCCTTGGGGAGCTCCAGTATTGTTCGTGAAGAAGAAGGATGGAACACTGGGGATGTGTATCGATTATAGAGAACTGAATAAGCTCACTATTAAGAATCGGTACCCACAACCGAGGATTGACGACATATTTGATCAGTTGCAAGGATCGAGCTACTATTCCAAGATCGACCTTCGATCGGGATACCATCAGTTAAGGATCCAAGAGGAAAGCGTACCAAAGACTGCATTCAGAACGCGTTATGGGCATTACGAGTTCCTTGTAATGCCATTCAGACTGACGAACGCGCCAGCAGTATTTATGGATCTGATGAACCACGTTTGCAAACCATATCTCGATAAATTCGTGATTGTATTTATCGATGATATCCTGATTTACTCGCGAACGAGAGAAGAGCACGAGCAACACCTCAGGACCATTTTGGAACTACTGAAGAAAGAGAAACTTTATGCAAAGTTCTCAAAGTGCGAATTCTGGATTCGTGAAGTACAGTTCCTTGGTCACGTTGTGAACGAGAAGGGCATTCATGTAGACGCAGCCAAGATAGAAGCAATAAAGAATTGGGAAGCCCCCAAAACCCCAATTGAAGTTCGGCAATTTTTGGGCTTAGCGGGCTATTACCGACGATTTATCGAGAATTTCTCCAAGATAGCTCAACCGCTGACTACCCTTACGCAGAAAGATAAGAAGTACGTCTGGGGTGATAAGCAGGAAGAAGCCTTCCAACTGCTCAAAAATAAGCTATGCGATGCACCGATACTATCCTTACCCGAAGGCACTGAAGACTTCATGGTATACTACGACGCTTCATGTCAAGGTTTGGGCTGCGTGCTCATGCAATGCCAAAAAGTCATCGCTTACACTTCAAGACAGTTGAAGGTGCATGAAATGAATTACACCACGCATGACTTGGAGCTAGGCGCGGTGGTATTCGCTTTGAAGATCTGGCGACACTATTTATATGGTACTCGATGTACAATCTTCACAGATCACAAAAGCCTACAACACATATTTGATCAGAAGCAATTAAATATGCGTCAACGACGGTGGGTCGAGCTGCTAAACGATTATGACTGTGAGATTAAGTACCATCCTGGAAAGGTAAACGTAGTGGCAGATGCGTTAAGTCGAAAGGAAAGGGTTAAGACCCTAAGAGTTCAAGCATTGGAAATGACTATTTGGATGAACCTCACTGCACGCATTCATGACGCGCAACAAGAAGCCCTTAAGAGGGAGAGTCATAGAGCGGAATATCTTCGATGTATGCAGAAGAATTTGGTGATAAACAAAGAGGGAACCTTATACTTTAAGGGGCGTATTTGGGTTCCGCTCCATGGCGGTATTCGAGAAGTCATCTTTAACGAAGCTCACAAGTCGAGATACTCGATCCACCCAGGATCGGACAAAATGTATCAAGACTTGAAGGAATACTATTGGTGGCCGAGGCTTAAAAGCGATGTTGCTGTTTACGTTGGTAAGTGCCTAACCTGTGCTAAGGTTAAGGCTGAATATCAGAAACTGTCTGGTCTACTGCAGCAGCCCGAGATACCCATGTGGAAGTGGGAACAAATCTCAATGGACTTCATAACAAAATTACCCAGGATCCCTAGAGGGCGTGATATGATATGGGTGATAGTCGATCGGTTAACGAAGTCTGCGCACTTCCTACTGACCCGGGAGAAGGATAGCACTGGAAAGCTTGCTGAGCTGTACCTGAAAGAAATCGTGGCACGTCGTGGAGTGCCTATCTCAATTATTTCAGACAGAGATGGACGTTTTGTCTCAAAGATCTGGCAATCCTTCCAGGAAGCCTTTGGATCTCAACTAGATCTAAGCATGGCCTTCCATCCGCAAACAGACGGCCAGAGCGAGCGGACCATACAAACGCTGGAAGATATGCTTTGCGCATGTGTTATGGACCTAGGCGGCAGCTGGGATACTCACCTACCTTTAGTTGAGTTTTCCTACAATAACAGCTACCATACGAGCATAAAAGCCGCACCGTTCGAAGCTCTATATGGCCGCAAGTGTCGCTCGCCTTTATGTTGGGAAGACACTGGAGACAAACGAATGGTTGGTCCTGAACTTGTTCAAGAAACGACTGACAAGATCATTTAGATCCGAGAGCGCATTAAGGCGGCTCGAGATCGACAAAAGAGCTACGCTGGTCGAAGACGAAAACCCTTAGAATTCGAGGTGGGAGACAAAGTTCTGTTGAAAGTCTCACCTTGGAAAGGTGTAGCAAGGTTTGGAAAACGTGGAAAGCTGAATCCACGATACATTGGACCATTCAAGATCTTGGAAAGAATTGGTACCATGGTATACAAGTTGGAGTTACCGGAAGAACTTAACGGAGTACATGATACGTTTCATGTGTACAACCTCAAGAAGAGTCCAACCCAAGAAACAGTGATCATCCCTGCGGATGAAGTGCATATCGACGACACACTCCGATTTATAGAACAACCTGTTGAGGTTACAGACTGGAAAGTCAACAAGACCCGGAGGAGTAGTGTCAAATTTATCAAAGTACGTTGGAACTCTAAGCACGGACCCTAGTACACGTGGGAACATGAAGACCGGTTTAAAGACAAGTACCCCCACCTGTTCGAGAAAACTCCCGCGAGAGATAACTCAGCCTGAATTTCGGGACGAAATTCTTTTAACGGGGGGAGACTGTGATAACTGGCACAAAACCGGTAATTTCCGTACAGTTTAATTATTATTTAATATCTGCAATTATGTGCTTAAACGTCAACATTGTCTGATTACATGCTATACTTGTGAATTCATGCACATTCTATACTTCGAATATTGCTTCATGCATTACTTTTTGCGTTGCGTCAGAAAGACTAGTAAACTCACCTGTAAGACACACTGTGTCAGCAACTCTGTAGAAACCAGTCAGATAATAAAATTAGGGCCTAGGAGTAGGTCCAACATCTAAAATACATTAAAACCCAAGTATGGATACAAGGGTTAACATATAATCTTTCCGGAAGCTAAACTATGCACTAAAAGGCACCCGAAACTCACTTTAAATGCAGAAATCTGCATAATTCAGCTATAAATCAGCTTTTAAACACATTAATACCATGTAGAATTTATGTCTTATTGTCCAAAATAACTTACGAAGTGTCGGGGATTAAAACTGCCACAAAAAGTGTTTTATGCCTAGTGAAACTGCGCAATTCAGCACTTTAACGAACCGAACAACCGGACAATAACTGGAACATCAAAATTTGACTAGAAGTAATGTTTTTATGATATAAAACTAGTATTGATGCTAGAACGCCTAAAAATCATAAAAACACCTAAACACACTTAAACTTACTTAAGCCTTATCATTTGCACTTTAAACCTTCAACTTCCAAAATTTTACCTTTTACCCCCCCCCCTTTCCGCCAAATCCGTCCCTATGGGTCCCACATGGAGATTTTATTTGATTTTACTTGATTTTATTAGATTATGTTAGATCTTATGCTAAAGAATATTCTACAAATATACCATAAAGTAGATATGAAAAATCTTTATAAATCTTAAACTAATCACACTCACATTCACTTCACCTTCTCCCTTGTTTCTTCTTCTTTGTTCTTGGCTCACCCACACACACCATACATCATCCATTTTCATTCATCTTCCAAGCATTCTAAGGTTACTAGATGGTGTAAAGAGGTTATCTAAGGAAGCTTGAAGTGTAGAAACTTGGAGGACCTCTTTGAGGAGTCTTTAACCACCTATTTTCTATCATATTCATCATCAACCTTCTTGTGCCACTTCCCTAGCCATTAGAGCTAGTAGTAAGCTTCTTGATCACTAATTTAAGTCATGTTTATGTTATGTACAAGTTTCACCATCTAAACAACTTAACTTCTAATGTTGAAAATAAGAAGATCTAACATATTCACGAAGAAAATAAGTGATTGCATGAAATTTTAGTGTATGTAATGAAGTTGTTGATGTGGTATCTTGTGTTTATGATTAGATCAAGTATGATAAAGCTAGGATCTACCAAGTTTAAGCATGGATCTTGAAGGATCCATGGTTAAACTTGAAGGAGAACATATGAAGCATAATGTGAACTTGAAATATGAATTTTGTGCATAAACTTGTAGTTTTGAAGTGGTAAAGTATGTGTAGAACTAATTTTTGAAACTAAAACTCATGGAAAGTTTGTTAAAAATATAACATAAAGCTTGTTTTGAAAGATCCATGGGTAAAGATGAGATTAAAAAAAAACAATAATCTTCTTAATAAACATAAAAGTGGTTTTAGAAACATGATTTACAAACTTTGAAACCATTAAACTCATGGATGAGTTGGTTAGTAAAATAAAGTCTTATAAAAAGTTGGTTAAAAATTTACAAGAACACTTATTTTGGAAAGATCACCTTATGTAAAGTGTAGATCTAAAAGACTACACATGTTTAACAAGAATCAAGTTCACTGTGATGTTTCATATAAAGAAATTAGTATATGTTGTTGATGATTGTTGTTGAAAATTGTTTTGATGATTGAAAAGAAAATAAACACATGTTTTGAAAACATGGGAAACCTCCATTTTTAGGGGAAACTATGTCAAAATTCTTATAAAATTTTGACACTTAGAAAAATATAAGTTTTGGTGAAACTTATTCCCTAAAAATTCACCTAAAAATATTTACCAAGGTTTCCCTAATTTTTGTGTAAATTTCAAGTTAAGAAATGATGATTTCTTCAAGATAAAAATTGATATTAAGTATGTATATTTTTGAGGAAAATATATGTATTTATTGATCACCAAACTTTGTGCTAAGTGTACATTATGTATATTATATGTAGTAGTGTATTAGGACTTGAAAATACACTAAATATTCCTAAGGAGTAAAAATACAAAATACACATACAACATGCATGGACTAATACATGAAAATATATTTCTTAATATATTATTTAACTTGGACGAGTTATGAACTTAAAATATATTTTTGGATGAAAATATATAACTCGTGTGGATAACAAGAATAAACACATATTTATTTCATAGCATGACAAAATATATATATTTCGTACAAGTCTTAAAAATATATTATTTTTAAGAAATATAATCCGGAAAGCAATAAAAATCAAAGTCTTGATTTTTGGTAAAAAAAACAAAATACTTATATTTATTTTTGGGAAAATAATATAAGTAAGATACATAGTTAAAAATATAAATTATTTTTAACAACAAAGAACACATACATAAAAGATGGTGACTTGTACTTGTGCGATACCAGTCTAGTGACTAACGTTAATAGAACACGTATAGGTCACGACGCTATAAAACCAACCGGTGAAGTTTACGGCGCAGGATACGCAAAGTTGTGAGTTCATGTCCCCACTTTTAAACTTTTACTTGTTTTCTAAACTTGGGGAAAATACATGTGTTATGGTATGTTGAATACAAAAACTAAGGAATGATACTTTAGATCATGTCACGAATAGGGTATTATAAGCACCATTAATCAACGTATACATTTAGACCGCGGAACAGAAGGGTTAGATCTAATGGGTTTCAGGCAACCCCACTCTTGGCCTACTTCTACCAGTGAGTGCTTTTGTGTCTCAGTCGATCTCGACAAAAATGCCTAGGTTTGGTGGCTTCCTATGTCGTGTCACATGTTAATGGCCTTGCAAACCATTAGCGATCTCGATTTCCTTACATTTACAGAAGTACATGTTTCAGTACAATTACATACCATGTTTTCATTCAAGTATATAAACATTCAATACGAAAAATGCATGAATTCACACCAACATTATGTTGACGATTTTCCAAAACTCACATGTATTTCTGGTAACTAAAGTGGATGTGCGTGCGGTCTTACTCCTGCTCCAAGATGTCGCTTTTGTTTTAGTCATGTCGTGTCAAGACTCCGATGCCTGTTTTTGTGGGATTTGGTTTCTATATTCCATCTTGTGTGGGATATAAGAATCAAGGCCTTCATGTTTGTCTTTAAAATAAGGTGTAAAACTTTTCAGGCAATATGCTGTCTTGTGATGTAAACGCTTAACCTACGTTATGTTTTTATTATGCAATGATAATGGCATTTGGAGTTATTTTACGAGCATGTAGTAAGTTTACCTTTCGTATGCAATGAGAACCTTTCAGGATCACACCTCGTGCTTCCGCCTTAGAAAGGGGTGTGACAAAACTTCCAATTAACAAAAATCAAGTCGTTTGGAGCACCGTTTCGAGGTAAGTTTTACATCAATCAACTCGTATTATCGTTTTGATCAAAAGCCCTAAAATATCTGTTTATAATTCTGAAAAAAAAACTTAACTCCGTTAAATTTTTTAAATGGGTGACATGTGGAGGAAAAATAGATGAAAGGTTGGACTGGCAGGGGGAATATTCAAAAGTGAGACTGCCAATGGCCAATGACGTTTACTTGGGATTATTGTAGGCCAACTTCGCTAAATAATATGCTAGTAAAATAAACTCTTTAACTTAATCTAAATAATAAACCAAGTTCAGATTTATAAAAATAACTAAAACAAATTTCTAATATAGGAATATAACAGTTTTGTAAGTTGAAATAAATATGGGGAATATTAGATTTTAATAATCTCAACTATTCGTCATTGGCCGCTAACAGTTCCAACTTCAAAAATAACCACTGTCTGTCCCAACTATTGACATATTGGCCACTATTGGACCCTGAGTAACAGAACCCTAACGCAGTTAGTCTACAGTCGCCGGAAAACCGTTTCTGGCCAGGAAAAGGTTTCTAAAGGTCCGATATAAGGTTACAAAGAGGTTTAGGACAAAAACGTTGAGTTTTCCGGCTAAAAAGTTGAGTTTTTGTAACACCCCGAAAACGGGTTTGGTAATCAATCCCCGTTAATACTAAAAGACGGGTAAAGTACTGTTAGCAGGTAACAATTAACCCGGTAAATATTAGGATTTGAATAAATAAACCTAATATTAAATAAAACGTGAATAAAAGCTTCTAAGGAAATAAAGTTTATAAGAGGCCCGAGTTAACGGGGACTTAAAATAAACTTAGTCATGATTTCCCCGAACCCACTAAGTTAACTAGGAATATTTAACCTAGTTAATAAGTGAGAATATTGTTAAAAATAATTAGGTTGTGACCTAATTAATAACTAACCAAACATAAGGGACCAAAGCTAGGTAACTTGAAAATGGTTTTTAAAAACAATATATATATATAATAAAACACAACACACAATGTGTGTGTGCGTGAGGGAGATCGACCAGGAGAGCTCTCATGGGGCTCAAACCCTAACTTCAGCAAAATCAACAAATTGAAGCTTGATTCCAGCCCTAAATCGATGCATGAATACATAGAAACGATCACCTAGTCGTGGAGATCGCAAGGTATGTCAAATTGTTGATATTTATGAAGTTGAGATTCTTGATGAACTTATGAAAATCGAAATTTAAGCTTGAATGATTGATGTTTGGGTGAAACTTGGATGAATTCATGTTTAGAAACAAACCCTAGTTGAAAACTTGATGAATTAGTATTAAAAACTAGGGATTTGATGATTTCTCTTATATGTGCTAAGGGGGTTTTGACTAAATAAGGAAGATGATAATATGTTTGTGCTAGAAATCATCATAATCGATAGTTGATGCGAGATACTTAAACAATTTGCAAGTTTGAGTATGTGATCATACATAATTGAGATGGGTTTTTGGAATGTTGTAATGAAATTGATAAATTATTCAAGAATATGAATGTTTGAAACCATGATATCAATTAGTTGAATATAGAACTTGATTTGAATAGGTAACCGAATGAATACCTAATGACATGATGGAACGGGTTTCACTTATAGATGGAACCCGTAGAATTTGCGTAATGAAAGAATGAGTTTTATATAATTGGATGATTAGATGATGTATGTAAACTATGTTGATGAATGTAGTTAAATTAGTTGCCTAAAAAGAGCGACTACCGAATAGTCGAAGAAATGCTTAAATGAGTTCGTTGAACACAATTGTGCATTTCGTACATTAAAAAGGAACAATTGACTTTTGAAAGTCAAACTGGCCATTAATAAGATTAAATGACAAATTTGATAGAAAATAAGTAAGGTGGAATAGTCGTGATTGTTAATGACTAATCTAACCACCTTGTAAATGATGACAATAGTTTGACGCTTAACGAGCTAGGTGGAGGCTTGGGAAAGAAGCGGGTCAAATGGATTGAGTACGTGGATAAGTGCACAACCGGATGAAGGTAAGTGAAACTTACATCTTTTGTAGAATACGTGCTTGTTCTAAAATCACTTATATGATAAGGATAATATTCAAGGTATGGTTCCCGACGCGACATGACGGGTCGGAACATACCAAAATGATGAAAAACCATGACTATTGGTAAAAAGGGTGAAAAATGTAAATTTGACATTGGAATGACATTTTTAAAACAAGTTTTGAATGGCTACTTTATAAGTAAGCCTAAACGAGTAAAGAGGGTAAACCGGTGATTTTGATCACGTGTGAATGATAAAAGTCGAAGCTTTAATCGACGCCAAGGGACATAAACCATGTTGGATTAAACGCGTAAGAAATGGGTTGGGGCGACATAACTAAATGGTTAGAAATCCAAAGTTAGTTACTTAGTGAAATGGAGAATAAACACCATTTAATATTAAGCACAAAATATTTGGTAGTTTAGACCAAATGGGTCAAATGGTAATATTAATACCATTTGACAATTAATGACTAATAAGTGTATGCCGAGTCGCATGCTCGCAGGATAAATGGTTTATGATTTAGCGATGCTATGAATTAGCATATTATAGAGACAAGGTCTTAAAACAGGTCAATATGTTGACCCGAGCCAGGTACACATATTTTGTATTGTAGTTAGAAGCGATATTTTAGGTCAACTATTAGCGAAAGTCCTTCGTCGCAAAATGAAGGACTACAATTGACCATAAAGCCCTTGAAGGGTAAATGGGGCAAACAACCTTTAAGAGTTGTTTAGTATTAAAAGTGTTTTGTTAAATTGAGTCCTTGTGATATGTATAAAAATTTGAGATAGGATGTAAATTAAAACGAAGCGTGATTTGAGCTTGAAAATGTAAATACCCTTAACGGGTCAAAATGAATAGATATGCAAAACGGGTTAAGATTTGCATAAGAACCCGCAATTTGAACCTTGGATATTTGTAAACTGATATAATGTGATTTACACGACATTTTAAAGGTAACTAACAAGTTTGTTTGATCAAAACACAAACGGGTCAAAAAGTGTCAAAATTGAATTTCAAGACAAGAGCTTGAAATCTAAAAATTTGAGAATTCAGATGTCGGGTTTTTACTCCATGAGATGGAGAATTAAATTACGGTCGCGTAGGAAAAAGAATCACACGAATTGGATAAGTAGAACAAAAGTTATGACACTTTAAAGTTCGTTTTTCGATTAAAACTATAGCTGGGCAACTGCAGCAGCAAGCAAGCAACATTCTGTCGAAATTGGGGCGTGGCGTCGCGCGACGCCCCGTAGCGTAGTGCGACGCCCCTAAATTCCGTAAATTGTTTGAATTTTGTTGTTTTGACTCATGAAACTAGTTTTAACATGTATTTAACTTATCAAAACTAAACTTTATGTTGGTTTGGAATTTAGGTGATCGAATTATGCACACGGATAAAGATCAAGCTCGATGAAGAACCGAACACACGAGATTAAAGCTTCCGCACATTGTTTTGTCGTCATTTTAAAATGACGAATCCGTACATATTAAATTGTATTATTTTCAAATTGTAAAAGTTTTAATTTACCCGTATTATTCAACAATATGTGCATATAGTTACATGTTTATTTTTCATAATTTATACGAAAATCGTTATTTAATAGTAAGGGTGTTACAGTTTTCCGGCCAAAAAGAAGTTTTCTTGCCAAAAAGGAGTTTTCCGTCGACTTCAATAATTGGGGGTTTTACTAGAAAAAGGATCCTAAAGGTCCGAATTGTGACAACTGGCACAAACCGGTAATTTTCGTACACTTTAATTATTATTTAATGACTGCAATTATGTGCTTAATTGTCAGCAATGGCTGAACACATACTAAACAAGTGAATTCATGCACGTTGTATACTATAAAATATTGCTTTATGCATAACCGAGAGCGTTGCGTCAGAAATACTAGTAAACTCACCGGTAAGACACTTCGTGTCAACAAAACTGCAGAAAGCAGTCAGACAATAAAATTGGAGCCTAGGTGTAGGTCCAACAACAAGAATACATTAAAACCCAAGAGTAAATACGAGGGTTTAATATATATACTCTCCGGAAGCAAAAATAAGCACTAAAAAGCACCCGAAACGCACTTTAAGTGCATAATTTTATATAATTCAGCTCTAAACAGCTTTTAACAACATGAATATTGTGCAGAAATTACGTTTTATAATCCAGAATACTTCCCCAAGTGTTGGGAATTGAAAGGGTACAAGAAAGATACTTAAAAGACACTAAAAAGTGTAATGTAGCACTGTTAACGAACCGGTATATAACCGAAACAACCGGATATTACCCGGAACACCAAAATAATGCTGGAAGCATTGTTTTTATTTTTCTAAGCTAGTTGGGGTCCCCGAACACCTTAACACCCACAAAAAAATCATCTAGTAACCAACACTTATAACTAGATACTTGGTTTTGAACTAAGTACTAAGTGGTTAAAATTTTACTATTAGACCCCTCCCCCCTAGCTAACAAAATCGGCCCATATGTCATTAGTGGAATTTTGTTTGATTTATTGTTAAGATATGTCTTGTACTCTCAAGACATAAGATCCATGGGTTAAACATATGTTGGGGGATATAAGAACTATACACTAGACAACTATCCATCATAATCTCCAACACAACACACACCTCCAACTCCCTTCTTCTTCTTCTTCTTCTTGGCTACGGCTCACCACCACCACCAACCATCCACCATTTTTGTTCATCATCCATCCATTCCAAGGTGATATTTAGATGTAAGAAGCAAAGTTAGGAAGTGCGGAAGCAACGGAACTTGAAGGACCTTCACCATTTGCTTTTATCCACCTCATTTGCACTCTTGAACTTACCTAGCCTTGTGCTAGTAGTAAGTGCTTCTAAACATCATCTTGATCTTGTTTAAAGTGGTTAATAGTAGATGTAATGGTTAAAAATCAAACACACACAAGAACATGACATAAAGTCTTGATCATATGATGAATAAGTTGGATAAAGAGAAACTAGTTGTGTAAATCTTGTGAAACTTGTCTAGTTGTGATTATTTGATGTTGTTTGTTACTAAAAGTGGGATAGATCATCATCTAACCATACTAGGTTATGTTCAAGAACATGAACTAGTAGTATGTTAGTGTTAAAGTTATGGAAGATGATGAAACTTTCCATCCATGAAACATGAACTTGTGTAAATATAAATTTTCTTGTAAAATAAGACTCTAAACATGTAGATCTAAAGATCTACAAGTGGTTTTTCGGAAGAACCAAGCGGAGAATGCTAGTTTTGTTAAAACCCGGACCTTACATAAACTAAAAGCATTTTAGTAAATAAACAAGTGTGTAAACACTTGTGTCACAAGAAAAATTTAACAAGAAATATGTTTGGTAAATCATGACTAGAAGTTGTGAAACTTCAAGATCTTTGAAAATAAAGTTTTTAAGAAATTAAACTTATTTTTAAAGATAACAAGACTTACTAAATGTGCTAGTAAGTTACTACACATTTTTGTAAATATTCAAGTTCATGAAATGGAGAAATTAGTGATTATTGTTGATGATTATTGTTGATAATTGTTGTTGATGATTGTTGACGATTTAAAAGAAAATAAACACATGTTTTGAAAACATGGGAAACCTCCATTTTTAGGGGAAACTATGTCAAAATTTTTATAAATTTTGACACTTAGGAAAAATATAAGTTTTTGAGAAACTTATTCCCTAAAAATGTATCTAAAAATATTACCAAGGTTTCCCTAATTTTTGGTGATAAGAAATGAAGATTTCTTCAAGAATAAAAATGAATATTAAGCATGTATATATTTTTTTAGAAAAAATATATATTATTTGATCACCAACTGTTGTGCTAAGTGTATATAGTATGTGTTATACGTGCTAGTGTGTTAGAACTTAAAAATACACTAATTACTCATGAGGAGTATAAACATAAAAATACACATACAACACACAAGATACATAATTCGGGTGTAAAGTGCAAAACACGAGATACTTATATTAAATTTTGAGAAAATAATATAAGTAAGACACTTAGTTAAAAATATAAAATATTTTTAACACAACAAAACATATACAAAAGAGAGTGACTGTACTTGTGCGACACAAGTCTAGTGACTAACGTTAAGAAAACGCGTATAGGTCACGACGTTAATTAAGCAAATCCGGTGAAGTTTACGACGCAAGGAACGCAAAGTTGTGAGTTCATGCTCCCCCTTTTCTTTTAACTGTTTTCAGTTTTATAACTTCGGGGGTGAAATACATGTACAAATATTACTATGTTTATAAATGGTATGATAACAAGAAACACACTTGGTGAGGACGGGAACCAAGTATGATGTGATATGAGGAATGATAAGAGAAATCGTGTCACGAATAGGGTACCATAAGCACCATTAATCAACTATATACATAGACCGCAGAACAAAAGGTTAGATCTAACGGGTGCCGGGCAGCCACACTCTCGGTGAGAGCGAGAATCGAGTAGTGCTTTTGTGTCTCAGAATATGCCAACTAGAAAAATGCCTAAGGTTTGGTGACTTCCTATGTCGTGTCACATGTTAATGGCTTTGCAACCCATTAACAATCCTCATACTTACAGGAATACTTTATTTACATAAAATTCATACCATACTAAAACTTGATTTATACTTGAAGTACGTGGGGTACTCGAGAAAACTTGAATTTATACTTGAGTACGTGGGGTACTCAAGAAAAACTTGAATTATACTTGAGTACGTGGGGTACTCAAGAAAAACTTGAATTATACTTGAGTACGTGGGGTACTCAAGAAAAACTTGAATTATACATGAGTACGTGGGGTACACATGAAAACTTGATTTATATATGAAAACTTGATTTATACATGACACAAACTATGTTTTCATACAAAGTATACAAACGTGAAATCCAAAAACTGCATGAATTCACACCAACATTATGTTGACGTTTTTCCAAAACTCACATGTATTTCAGGTAACTAGGATGGATGTGCGCGTGGTCTTACTCATGCTCGTGGATGTCGCTTTGTTTATCATTAAATAAAGTGTAACTTTTAAGACAAGACGCTATCTCGTGTTGTAAACACTTGACTTATGTTTTTAGTAATGTAATGTTTGAAGTTACTTTTGTGCATGTAGTATGTTTACTCTTCGTATGCAATGATAACCTTTCATGATCACACCTCGTGCTTCCGCCGTAGAAAGGGGTGTGACAGATTGGTATCAGAGCTGCGATTGTAGTGAACCAGGATTCCTTCTCGAGTCTAGTCTACAATCTCTAGGATCCTTTCACGAAAACAATTTTTCAAAGAGTTTTCATTGCATAAAACGTCCCGCGACATCCACTACCTGAAACTGTCTACAAGAGTTTAGAAAAGACACTATGAGACTTAGGGTGCACTGGAGTAGCACTTGTCTTTAACTGAGAAATTACTTGCAATTATGTGTGATAATTAGTATATACTAGAAGTAGAATGTCACAAGTATACGTGACTTTACCTGAAAGCAATGGCCTATCTGAAGGAAGAAATATGTCACACCCCGACCGCGTAAAACAACAAATCGCGGCGGAAACATCGGGGCGTGTCGCAACAGAATTAATTGTTTCATAACCATGGCATACAAAGTTGTATTTTATTTATAAACAAAGGTGTTACATTGTTTCAAACAGGAAATTAAAGAGTTCAGAACATAATTAAACATAGTCTATCTTCTTTTAAAGTCTCTAAGGCACAGGTCCGCCCTAGTATCATGATCAACATCCTATGGAAAAGCACCTGAAAACACATGTGAAAATAGGTACGTCAGCATAAAAATGCCTGTGAGATACATAGGTTTTGTGAAAATAGGTTTCATGACTTATGTTTGAGAAAATGTTTAGTCATGAACCTTGTAATTTGCTTTGTCTTGTAAATCATTTGAAAAACAATGAGTTCAGATGATATGTATAAATAAGTGAATAATGTATGGTTAAATGAATAACCATGTAAACTGAGTTTGTATAAGATAAGTTTCTTGTAAAACAATGTATTGTGAAAAGTATGTTATTTGTATAAAATGTTCTATGTCTCAATATTGAAATGATTCAAATAACGTTACGACATGTAATACCATACAAACACTTATATATAGGAAGTACCAGCGGCGTATCCACCATGCTTGTATCATATTACACACGCATCGTTACTTAATCACTTAATCAAACCATACCAACCAATGTAAGAAGTCTATGTTTAAACCAATTGTCAAATGTATTGAATAATGTGTCAAAGTGTTCATGTCAAGATGTAAATCATGTAGTGTGAAACAATTGTCAAACATGTTATGTGTCAAATGTAAACCATGTCAAATGTCAATGTCAAATATCCATGTCAAATGTCTATGTCAAATATCCATGTCACATGTCTTTGTCAAATGTCTTTGTGTAAAATGTCTATGTCAAAATGTCATGTATGGCAAGTGAAATGTCTCAACTAAACCATATGCACAAAAACAAAATGTTGAAGTAAAACATGGTTTAAATCAATCTTATGTCTTTGTGGAAAAATGCATGCAAATATTTAATATGAACATTTATGCGGTATTGTGAAAATGCATACATCCAAGCCTTGTGACTGTGGTGATAAACCCTTTAAACAAATTAAAGGTCTATCTGTCTTATATCATCGAATTCGGTCATTCCTTTCATCCCCTTTCCCTGGGATGTCCGGAACGGGAGTTGTCAATTCCTATGGTACCACTACCTACTAACGAACGGCGTAGCTAATGTTAATGAATGTATTGTCCCATGTAAACAAACCAAATGTCATACCAATATGTAAGCATGTGAAAAACAATGCACTAAGTATGTAATCAAATGAACATACATAGCGTGAAATGTCATGTAAAACGATGTACTAAGTAATGCACAAAATGGGCACACCTAGCATGAAATGTAATGTAAAACAATGTACCAAGTAATGCACTCAATGGGCACACCTAGCATGAAATGTAATGTAAAACAATGTACTAAGTAATGCACACAATGGGCACACCTAGCATGAAATGTAATGAAATCATGTACTATAATGTACTATCAAACATAGCCGGTATATGATGTGAAAACAGGAAAGCATGAAAGTAACAAGTAGGCACATGTGTTCCACCCCAAAACGTTTGGAAAACAGTAAAAGAGGGGTATATGTACTCACTTGAGATTGCTCAGATGTATAAAGATAATCACCAAGTAATGCTAGAGATCTCGGAATCAAACGGCACCTAATATAGGTATCTATGTTAATAACCGGACCTAAATCGGAAGATCGGATAGAATGAGGGTTCGTAAACCAAATGAGTATGGGAACTCATGTAGTATGGTTTAACAAAGCCTACATACTAAATGAAACCTAACCTAAGTGCTTGTGACCCATTACGACCCGTTTAGGTAGCTTATGCTACTTTAACGCGTCGTTCGCGTGAAACGCGTTCGGACCGCCTAACTAGTCCTATGACAAGTAATATATGCCTTAACATGTCTAATATGATTTTCAAATCAGTTTAGATGTCAAAAGTTATGTTACATATGTTTAAAATGAATTTTGGCATCATAGGGGTATTTTGGTAATTTACCTAAGGCATATAAACTACCTATCATAACACTACTTAAATGAAGCGACCATAAGGTATAACCTCATAAGGTTATTCCCTATATACTATGGTCACCTAATGTGTTTGGTCGGATCCTAATGATCGACCAAACGGGTCGGGTTCGAAAGTATAAGCGATTGTTTAGATCGCTTACCTTACGACCCTATATAAGCACTAAACTAAAAGTGACGAGCTAAGCATGCTAAAACATGCTTAACTAAGTTTAGAAAACAGGTTTGGTATCAAAACAAACGGTTTTGATACCCATAAGTAGTTTGGTTACAAAATACGCAAGAATACGTATTCTGACCGAAACTACGGCTCGTCACGGAGCCTAGATAACGTGGTAATCAGTAGGTATAGTCACTAAGGACTATAACCATCGTGATCACGCTCACGTTATGAAGTTCAAACGAACTTCGCATCGACCATAAACTGGTCAATGCAGAAAGTCAAACAAAGTTTGACTTTCGGACTCGAAAAGCAATAAAAGAACGAAAGAATACTTACGAAGGGTCCCCGAATGCTAATCGTGATCACAATAACTCAGGTATGAAACAATGGTTCCAACTTAGAGTCAAATAGATCAGATTCTTGTAAGTAATGAGGTTGGGGGTGATGGGGTATTTATAGTTTTCGTTGAACCGTTAAGATCGTTTCATGGAAAACGTGCCTTAATCCCATCCGTACATTTGTTGCAAAGTTGTGGTGGTTAGAAATGATGTTTATCAGCTGAAAATGCAAGTTGCAAGCATGTGGTTGTGGTTTAATCAGCTGATAATCTGCTGACTGTTTGTTATTATCTGTTCTGGCACAGGCTAGCGCACCGTTACGTTATAAGTGTAGCGGTGCGCTAGGACCTAGTTTGGCAGAATTACCATTTCAGTCCCTGCAATGCAATCAGTCCATTTTTGACACGTTTAAGGCCCGTTAACCCCATTTCAAAGCTCTAAAATGAATTTAAAGTATAGGGAACTTAAAACATGCTCAAAAATATCTCGGATGTCGGTTCGTTTGGCCGTACGGTCGCGATGTTCGGTTAATTACGACGGAATGCGCACAAGCGCGAAAAACGATCCAAATGACGCGACGAATGGATTTTTCTTAAGGCGAACACTAAAATATAATGTAGTCATGCTTTCATAAAATTTTGGATGTCCGGATGTATTCAGAACGTAAGTTATGCGCGAAAATGCAAACTTGTGCACTTTTTGACACTTTTAGTCCCTGAATGACCCAAAAGTTTATTTTAGCACACCGAACCCCTCAAAGCCTATTTCTAAGCTATGTAAAGGATATTTAAGGTGTGTTTAACTTAAGGTCATGTTCCGGAATGTTCGTTACAGTTCAAATCGACATACTTTCACAGTTTGTCAAGTTTAGTCCCTGTAAGCGAATTAACTTGTTTTTGACATACCAAAGCCTTCTAAACTTATTTCTAAGTTATGTAAAGGTTATTTAAGGTATGTTGAGTATATGTTGATGTTCCGGAGTATTTCTCGCATTAAACTGAGTACGTTTACGCACTAGTTTGCGTATAACTCTCCAGAAAGCGATGTAGAGTTTGAAATTACATAAAAGTCAAAACATGAAAAATGTAGAACATAACAAAACAAACATTGGGATCAAATAACATTGTTTTATTGATAATAGAACTGTTCACAATGATTACAAGCACAGTTGTTACAGTCTCCCCTACTTGTGGAAATTTCATCCCGAAATTTATTTAGAGGAAACTCGTGGAAAAAGATGCGGATATTTCGCTTTCATTTGATCTTCGCGTTCCCAAGTAAACTCGGGTCCACGTTTAGCTTCCCAGCGAACTTTGACCAAAGGAATGCGCTTGCGTTTAAGCCACTTGACTTCACGTTCCATGATTTCCACTGGTTTCTCAACAAATTTCAGTGTTTTGCCAACACGAATTTCGTCAAGCGGTATGGAGAAGTTCTCATCAGCTGAACACTTCTTGAGATTGGACACGTGAAAAGTTGGATGAACATTTCCCAGTTCAGGAGGTAACTCAAGTCTGTAGGCTACCTTTCCGATTCTTTCGACGATCTTGAATGGTCGAACGTATCTAGGTGCAAGTTTTCCTTTCTTTCCAAATCTGATCACACCTTTCCAAGGTGAGACCTTAAGTAATACTCGATCACCGACTTGAAATTCCAAGGCTTTGCGTTTTGGATCCGCGTAAATCTTCTGACGGCTTCTAGCTGCCTGAAGGATATCACGAACTTTCTTGACCTTGTCAGTTGTCTCTAAAATGAGGGCAGGTCCAGTAAGTTGAGCCTCGCCAATCTCATTCCAGCAGACTGGTGAACGACATTTTCGACCATAGAGAGCCTCGAAAGGAGCCATTTTGATGCTAGTGTGATAACTGTTGTTGTAGGAGAATTCAATCAATTTAAGATGTGAATCCCAGCTACCACCAAAATCGATCACACAAGCTCTTAGCATATCCTCCAGAGTCTGGATTGTTCTCTCAGACTGACCATCCATTTGCGGATGATAAGCTGTGCTCAGATTAAGTTGGGTCCCCATGGCAGATTGCATGGTTCTCCAAAAATGAGAAGTGAAACGAGCATCTCTATCAGAAATGATGTTCAACGGAACACCATGTCGAGCTACAATTTAATCCACATAGATTTGAGCAAGTCTGTCAGCAGGAAAATCCTCACGAATTGGTAAGAAATGTGCTGACTTTGTAAGACGATCAACGACTACCCAGATGGCATCATGACCTTTCTTTGTGCGCGGGAGTTTGGTAACAAGATCCATAGTAATGTTTTCCCATTTCCAAACTGGGATCTCTGGTTGCTCCAATAAACCCGAAGGACGCTGATGTTCAGCCTTAACCTTAAGACAAGTAAGGCATTTGGATACGTATAAGGCAATGTCTTTCTTCATACCAGGCCACCAATACTGAATACGAAGATCCTTATACATCTTATCTGAGCCCGGATGAATAGAATAACGAGACTTATGGGCTTCATCCATAAGCAAGGTACGAAGATCATCTAGGCTTGGGACCCACAAACGGTCCATGGAGTAATACAATCCATTGTCCTTCAGTTCAAGAGCAGGTGTTATGTGATAGGGAAATTCCTTATCCATTAGACCTTGTGAAACACAAGATTGTTGAGTTTGAGAAATGCGTGCTTGGATATCGGATCGAGCTTGAATAACAGATTGAACACGTACACAATGAAGCTTAGTACGTTCCTTACGACTCAATGCATCAGCTACGACATTCGCCTTACCAGGATGGTAGCGAATTTCGCAGTCATAGTCGTTTAAAAGCTCAACCCAACGTCGCTGTCTCATGTTGAGTTCTTTCTGGTTGAAGATATGCTGAAGACTTTTGTGGTCAGTGAAAACCACACATTTTGTACCGTACAAATAGTGTCTCCAGATCTTGAGAGCAAAGACAACTGCACCCAACTCAAGATCATGAGTGGTGTAGTTCTTCTCATGTATCTTCAACTGCCTCGATGCATATGCTATGACTTTGTTCCTTTGCATCAGGACACAGCCAAGACCCAATTTAGATGCATCGCAGTAAACAACGAAATCATCATTGCCCTCAGGCAACGTCAGAACAGGCGCGTCGCAAAGCTTTTGCTTCAAGTGTTGAAAAGCTTCCTTTTGCTTGAATCCCCAGTAAAAGGGCATTTTCTTCTGAGTTAGAGCAGTTAGAGGAACTGCAATCTTAGAGAAATTCTCAATGAAGCGGCGATAATAACCCGCTAGACCAAGAAAAGAACGAACTTCAGTAGGAGTAGTAGGCGTATCCCAATCCTTAATCGCACTGATCTTGGAGGGATCTACATGAATACCTCGTTCGTTGATAATGTGCCCCAAAAATTGAACTTCTTTAAGCCAAAATTCGCACTTGGAGAATTTGGCAAAAAGTTGTTCTTTCTTTAGGAGTTCTAGGGTAAGACGAAGATGTTGCTCGTGATCAGCTCGCGTCTTAGAGTATATCAAGATGTCGTCAATAAAAACAATGACGAACTGATCCAAATAAGGTTTGAAGACCCTATTCATTAAGTCCATGAAAACAGCAGGAGCATTAGTCACACCGAATGGCATGACTGTGAACTCATAATGCCCATAACGAGTACGGAACGCTGTCTTCGGAATGTCTTCTTCCTGCACCCGAAGTTGATGATACCCGGAACGTAGATCAATCTTCGAAAAATAAGAAGCGCCTTGTAACTGATCAAAGAGGTCGTCAATGCGAGGTAGGGGATATCGATTCTTGATGGTAAGCTTGTTAAGCTCACGATAATCGATACACATCCTAAAGGATCCATCTTTCTTTTTGACAAAAAGAACGGGAGCACCCCAGGGTGAAAAGCTAGGACGGATAAAACCTTTGTCAGAGAGCTCCTGAAGCTGCTTAGACAACTCTTGCATCTCGGATGGTGCAAGACGATATGGAGCTCTGGCAATGGGATTTGCACCAGGTACGAGATCAATGCGGAACTCGACTTGGCGTGCTGGAGGTAGACCAGGTAACTCTTCAGGGAAGACTTCAGAATAATCCCGGACGACAGGAATATCTGAAATAGACTTACCCTTGCCTTTATCTTCTGTAACATGTGCTAAGAAAGCCACATAGTTCTTCCGCAAATACTTCCGAGCTTTAAAACAAGACATGAGTTTAAGACCACCGGCAGGTTTCTCACCTTGAACTTGTAGGATCTCGCCTGTCGAAAGCGGCACACGAACAATCTTCTCAGAACAAACTATCTCTGCGTGATGCTTAGATAACCAATCCATACCCACTATAACATCGAAGCTTCCAAGTTGCATAGGCGCGAGGTCAATAGGAAAAAGATGGTCGTTAAGGTTCAACTGGCTGTTGCGAAGAACAGAATCAAGAATAATGGGTTCACCACTAGCAACTTCTACTGTCAAAGATTTGCCTAGTTTCGTTCTAGACACGCGAAGCATTTGCTCAAAAGACAAAGACACGAAACTCTTATCGGCACCAGAATCGAAAAGAACAGATGCAGGCTGATTATTAATAAAGAACGTACCGTTCACCACATTATCGTCAGCCTGTGCCTCTTGGGCATTCATGTTAAAAACTCGCCCTCGAGCCGGAGCCTGATTCTGATTCTGGTTCTGGTTCTGGTTGACTAGTCTTGGGCACCGGTTTCTGTAGTGGGTCAGGTCCCCACAATTATAACAAGCACCCGGTGGGTATTGTGGTCGTGCAGCTTGACCCTGTTGCGGAGCAGGAGGCTGAGCAACTTGTTGAGCCGGGTTCTGAACCGCGGGATTCTGAGCAGACCGACAAACATTGGCAAGATGGCCTGATTTCCCACAGTTAGTACAGAAACGGCATGGAAGTTGCGGCTGGTGGTGACTGTTGCACCTATTGCACAAAGGTGCATTCCCTGAATAGGGTTTCTTCGCTGGAGGCTGTGCGGGTTGGTTGGGAGCTGCCTGGTTAGCTTGTGCAGTGACAACATAGTTTTGGGAAGCCTTACGCTTCTTTGCCCTCTTCGAAGAACCAGAGTTCTTTCCATTCCCGTTTTGACCTTTATTGCTATCCACCTTGTCAGCCGATTGTTTCTTGCCCTTGTCACCCTTCCGGTGTAACTTGTTCTTCCGGATCTGCGACTCAGTCAATGTCGCAGATAACTCGATCGCCTGACGAAGTGTGGCAGGGTTACTACCAGTAAGACTGTCTTGTACCGAGTCAGGTAGGCCATCGATGTATCTCTCGATAGCCTTGTCGAGTGGGGTGACCATTGTTGGGCAAAGCAGACTCAACTCTTCAAACCGATCAGTATAAGCCCTATGCTCACCACTATCTTGCTTCAGCTCATCAAACTCCTTCTCCAACGCTCGTTGCTCATGACGAGGACAGAATTCCCTCATCATAAGGGCTCTAAGTTCAGCCCAGGTCTGTGCAAGAGCAACTTCTGCACCTTGGTCCCTCATAACCCCGTTCCACCATGTCAAAGCCCTCTTCTGAAATACGCTCGAGGAGAACTCGACCTTGCGATTATCCGGACACTGCACATGGCGAAAAGTATTCTCTATGCTCTCGAACCACTGAAGAAGCCCAGTCGCTCCCTCAGAACCACTAAACTTGAGTGGTTTAGCCTGGTTAAAATCCTTGTACTTGCATGGAACATTGTTGTTGTTGTTGTTGGCTTGGTTCCATTAAGCAAAGAGATTTAGGAATTGGGCAGCCATCTGCTGCGCAATAATTTCTGCCAGTTCGGCAGTTGCTATCAGATTGTCGCGTCGAGGAGGCATTCTAAAAGAGGAAAAACATGAAAGGAAACGAGTGAGATGATTTGATGAAAAGAATGAGATGATAAAAACAAGAATTGCAAATAGCATAGATGGTGGTCATTCGTCCATATCACAAAGCAAACAAACGACACACAGTGACTAATTAAAGTAAATGGATCAAAAATAATGTATAATGAAGACATGCTCGCCTATAAGTGAACACTCATCCCAAGAATTCCCAGGTAAGCATAACTGGTCTCGCGTCTGGTTGAGATGTATACGAAGTGCTTGCCTAGACAGAAAACTCAGAATACAGGCATTCACCCTTCCAGTTTGCACGTGTTCACATTATTTAAAACCCAAAACTTTGATGAGATTTTGAAAACTTGAAGGCACAAGGCCAAAAATTTAGTCAAACAAGAAGGGTTCAAAACCTTACAAAAGAGGGTTCAAAACCTTGTAATAAATTATTCGAAAACAGATGATTGTTTTTCAAAAATCGTTTCGGAAAATTTGGTTCTTGTTTTGATAATCACCTAAGGATAGGTGATGTATATGTTTTAAGATCTAAACACAAGATAACTTGTGTTAGGGTCCTAGAAAAGTTATAGTCTAGGTCAAAGCATTACTAATAACCTAATTCCCTATAACCATTGTGCTCTGATACCAACTCTTCTGTCACACCCCGACCGCGTAAAACAACAAATCGCGACGGAAACATCGGGGCGTGTCGCAACAGAATTAATTGTTTCATAACCATGGCATACAAAGTTGTATTTTATTTATAAACAAAGGTGTTACATTGTTTCAAACAGGAAATTAAAGAGTTCAGAACATAATTAAACATAGTCTATCTTCTTTTAAAGTCTCTAAGGCACAGGTCCGCCCTAGTATCATGATCAACATCCTATGGAAAAGCACCTGAAAACACATGTGAAAATAGGTACGTCAGCATAAAAATGCCTGTGAGATACATAGGTTTTGTGAAAATAGGTTTCATGACTTATGTTTGAGAAAATGTTTAGTCATGAACCTTGTAATTTGCTTTGTCTTGTAAATCATTTGAAAAACAATGAGTTCAGATGATATGTATAAATAAGTGAATAATGTATGGTTAAATGAATAACCATGTAAACTGAGTTTGTATATGATAAGTTTCTTGTAAAACAATGTATTGTGAAAAGTATGTTATTTGTATAAAATGTTCTATGTCTCAATATTGAAATGATTCAAATAACGTTACGACATGTAATACCATACAAACACTTATATATAGGAAGTACCAGCGGCGTATCCACCATGCTTGTATCATATTACACACGCATCGTTACTTAATCACTTAATCAAACCATACCAACCAATGTAAGAAGTCTATGTTTAAACCAATTGTCAAATGTATTGAATAATGTGTCAAAGTGTTCATGTCAAGATGTAAATCATGTAGTGTGAAACAATTGTCAAACATGTTATGTGTCAAATGTAAACCATGTCAAATGTCAATGTCAAATATCCATGTCAAATGTCTATGTCAAATATCCATGTCACATGTCTTTGTCAAATGTCTTTGTGTAAAATGTCTATGTCAAAATGTCATGTATGGCAAGTGAAATGTCTCAACTAAACCATATGCACAAAAACAAAATGTTGAAGTAAAACATGGTTTAAATCAATCTTATGTCTTTGTGGAAAAATGCATGCAAATATTTAATATGAACATTTATGCGGTATTGTGAAAATGCATACATCCAAGCCTTGTGACTGTGGTGATAAACCCTTTAAACAAATTAAAGGTCTATCTGTCTTATATCATCGAATTCGGTCATTCCTTTCATCCCCTTTCCCTGGGATGTCCGGAACGGGAGTTGTCAATTCCTATGGTACCACTACCTACTAACGAACGGCGTAGCTAATGTTAATGAATGTATTGTCCCATGTAAACAAACCAAATGTCATACCAATATGTAAGCATGTGAAAAACAATGCACTAAGTATGTAATCAAATGAACATACATAGCGTGAAATGTCATGTAAAACGATGTACTAAGTAATGCACAAAATGGGCACACCTAGCATGAAATGTAATGTAAAACAATGTACCAAGTAATGCACTCAATGGGCACACCTAGCATGAAATGTAATGTAAAACAATGTACTAAGTAATGCACACAATGGGCACACCTAGCATGAAATGTAATGAAATCATGTACTATAATGTACTATCAAACATAGCCGGTATATGATGTGAAAACAGGAAAGCATGAAAGTAACAAGTAGGCACATGTGTTCCACCCCAAAACGTTTGGAAAACAGTAAAAGAGGGGTCTATGTACTCACTTGAGATTGCTCAGATGTATAAAGATAATCACCAAGTAATGCTAGAGATCTCGGAATCAAACGGCACCTAATATAGGTATCTATGTTAATAACCGGACCTAAATCGGAAGATCGGATAGAATGAGGGTTCGTAAACCAAATGAGTATGGGAACTCATGTAGTATGGTTTAACAAAGCCTACATACTAAATGAAACCTAACCTAAGTGCTTGTGACCCATTACGACCCGTTTAGGTAGCTTATGCTACTTTAACGCGTCGTTCGCGTGAAACGCGTTCGGACCGCCTAACTAGTCCTATGACAAGTAATATATGCCTTAACATGTCTAATATGATTGTCAAATCAGTTTAGATGTCAAAAGTTATGTTACATATGTTTAAAATGAATTTTGGCATCATAGGGGTATTTTGGTAATTTACCTAAGGCATATAAACTACCTATCATACAACTACTTAAACGAAGCGACCATAAGGTATAACCTCATAAGGTTATTCCCTATATACTATGGTCACCTAATGTGTTTGGTCGGATCCTAATGATCGACCAAACGGGTCGGGTTCGAAAGTATAAGCGATTGTTTAGATCGCTTACCTTACGACCCTATATAAGCACTAAACTAAAAGTGACGAGCTAAGCATGCTAAAACATGCTTAACTAAGTTTAGAAAACAGGTTTGGTATCAAAACAAACGGTTTTGATACCCATAAGTAGTTTGGTTACAAAATACGCAAGAATACGTATTCTGACCGAAACTACGGCTCGTCACGGAGCCTAGATAACGTGGTAATCAGTAGGTATAGTCACTAAGGACTATAACCATCGTGATCACGCTCACGTTATGAAGTTCAAACGAACTTCGCATCGACCATAAATTGGTCAATGCAGAAAGTCAAACAAAGTTTGACTTTCGGACTCGAAAAGCAATAAAAGAACGAAAGAATACTTACGAAGGGTCCCCGAATGCTAATCGCGATCACAATAACTCAGGTATGAAACAATGGTTCCAACTTAGAGTCAAATAGATCAGATTCTTGTAAGTAATGAGGTTGGGGGTGATGGGGTATTTATAGTTTTCGTTGAACCGTTAAGATCGTTTCATGGAAAACGTGCCTTAATCCCATCCGTACATTTGTTGCAAAGTTGTGGTGGTTAGAAATGATGTTTATCAGCTGAAAATGCAAGTTGCAAGCATGTGGTTGTGGTTTAATCAGCTGATAATCTGCTGACTGTTTGTTATTATCTGTTCTGGCACAGGCTAGCGCACCGTTACGTTATAAGTGTAGCGGTGCGCTAGGACCTAGTTTGGCAGAATTACCATTTCAGTCCCTGCAATGCAATCAGTCCATTTTTGACACGTTTAAGGCCCGTTAACCCCATTTCAAAGCTCTAAAATGAAGTTAAAGTATAGGGAACTTAAAACATGCTCAAAAATATCTCGGATGTCGGTTCGTTTGGCCGTACGGTCGCGATGTTCGGTTAATTACGACGGAATGCGCACAAGTGCGAAAAACGATCCAAATGACGCGACGAATGGATTTTTCTTAAGGTGAACACTAAAATATAATGTAGTCATGCTTTCATAAAATTTTGGATGTCCGGATGTATTCAGAACGTAAGTTATGCGCGAAAATGCAAACTTGTGCACTTTTTGACACTTTTAGTCCCTGAATGACCCAAAAGTTTATTTTAGCACACCGAACCCCTCAAAGCCTATTTCTAAGCTATGTAAAGGATATTTAAGGTGTGTTTAACTTAAGGTCATGTTCCGGAATGTTCGTTACAGTTCAAATCGACATACTTTCACAGTTTGTCAAGTTTAGTCCCTGTAAGCGAATTAACTTGTTTTTGACATACCAAAGCCTTCTAAACTTATTTCTAAGTTATGTAAAGGTTATTTAAGGTATGTTGAGTATATGTTGATGTTCTGGAGTATTTCTCGCATTAAACTGAGTACGTTTACGCACTAGTTTGCGTATAACTCTCCAGAAAGCGATGTAGAGTTTGAAATTACATAAAAGTCAAAACATGAAAAATGTAGAACATAACAAAACAAACATTGGGATCAAATAACATTGTTTTATTGATAATAGAACTGTTCACAATGATTACAAGCACAGTTGTTACAAAATACGCAGACGAAACGAACTGTGCGGACTGGGCAAGGAGTTACGTAATTATGGATGCATACATAATTATGGAATTCAGTGCACAGAAACCACAGCAAGTCTTGTCACGTATGGATTCCCTCAGTGCAAGCCTACTAAGTACTCTGCTAGAGTAATAATTGTTTCATGTCACGTATGTGGTATATACCTGTGAATATATATACTACTACTGTCTGGTATTACGATATCAAACAAATGCCTAACCCTGTTGTGTTATGTTCTGTCAGAACATGGCACCCATGAAAGTTGTGAATGCTCGCAATGATGATCAACCTCCTCCTCCCCCACTGCCAAGAACTGCTGAAGAGCTGAACGCTCTACTGGAGGAAAGGATCTCCGCCGCTATCACCCAATACGAGGCGAACCGTACTCAAGACAGTGGAGGACCAAGCAATGCTAGACGTAATGGGAATGGAGATTCATCTGGATGCAACGCAACTCAAGGTAACCTTAAGACGATTGCTAAGCATGGAGAAATTTATGAATGGTCTTTGTTTCATTATTTCTTCGATTGCTCACATGTGAATTGGTTGAATCAATTCCAGGCTGCACTTTCAAGCAGTTCCTCAACTGCAAGCCGATGAACTATGACGGCACAGGAGGTGCAGTAGCATTTGTGCGCTGGACGGAGAAGACTGAAGCTACTATCCGCATGAGCAAGTGTACCGCGGATCAGCAAGTCACTTTTGCTACCGGATTGCTTGTCGATGAAGCTCTGACTTGGTGGAACCTACAAGCCCAAACTTTGGGTGATGATGCCGCTTATGGCCTAACTTGGGAGGAACTGAAGGAAAGAATGAGAGAGAAGTATTGCTCTCGGGCTGAACTCCAAAGACTGGAAACGGAGTTCTGGCACTTGACTATGGAAGGTGCTGACATTAATGGCTATACTCGAAGGTTCCACGATCTGTCTAGAGTGCTTCCCTACATGGTGACTCCCGAATTCAAGCGAGTTGAACGCTACATTTGGGGATTGGCCCCAGAGTTTCACGGCATGGTAACGTCGGCCAAACCACAAACAATCACCGAGGCTGTAACTCTGGCTGTCAGCCTTACTGAAGATTGTGTTCGTATGAAGAAGTTATCGCTGAACCCCACTGAAAAGACCGAGACGCATGCTGAGTCGTCCGGTGACAAAAAGAGAAAGCATACAAGTTTGAACCAAGCAACTCGCAACAACAAGGGTTTCAACAAGAAGCATGATGCTAACCCACCTCAGGAGACGAAAACCCCTGCAACCAAAGGATACCAAGGCACCATGCCTAAATGCCAAAAATGTAAGCATCATCATGAAGGAGCTTGTCGCATTCCAAGGTGCGACAAATGTGGTAGGTTGGGACATCAAATAGAAGACTGTTGGGGAAAAGGAAAGAACCGGAATGGAAATGGTACTGGGAACAAGAATGGTAACGGGAAAGGGCGGAACCAAGGATGCTTCATTTGTGATTGGAGCAAAGGACGCACGCGAGGACCCTAATGTGGTCACCGGTACGTTTCTCATTAACAATCACTTTGCATCCCTATTATTTGACACTGGCGCCGATTATAGCTTCATGTCTGCGGAATTTAAGCGCATACTTGGAATAGAATCTAGTAGATTAGAAATTCCTTATTCCATAGAACTAGCCAATGGTAAACTTGTTGAATCGGGTGAAGTTGTTAAAGGCTGCACACTAGAACTTGGTGAACGAAGATTTAGCATCGACCTCTTACCTATTCAATTGGGTAGCTTCGATGTAGTAGTCGGAATGTTGGACCGTTTTGCGACCCTGAAAAGTCAGTTAAGGACGTTCATCTTCACGTATAAAGGCGGAATCAATATATGCGAAGTAACACAGCTTTTCCTTTTCAATTCTTTCACTTTTATTGCATTCTGATTACAAACTGACAGAGTTTCAGTACCAAATGCTCTCAACAGATCCGTTCCAACATACATGCATCCTCTTATCAGGTTCGCTTCTAATGACTATATATAGTGAGACATCAGGTTCGCTCCAAGTGACATGACCCTATAAGCGAACCTATCAACTTGACATATAAGCGAACCTATCAAGTGACTAAAAAGCGAACCACCTTGTCCCTATAAGCGAACCTACCTAAACATGTTCACAAAAGCGGACCTATCAACATAACATCTAATTTTGACTTTCTAAACCCTATGTTGACCTATCTTGACCTAAGACGTAATGCAGACGTAGTCAACAGACATCCCATGCATCAACAGACTCCCCCTTAGATGTTGATGAAGTATTCAGCTCCTGAGTCTTCAGTCTTGGTCTTTTCTCCAACTCTCTGTCTCCACATCATAAGCATTCTTCACAGATTTAGAATCACAACCTGACTCTAACTTCCATCTTCCATTTGACTGTTGATCCAGACTCCCCCTTTCACAGACTCCCCCTCTTGATATGCTAGAATCTGAGATATCTGGCTCAAGCTTTGACAATTAGCTTCCGTTGGGAATAATGAAGTCCAAACCTGTGTCTCAAACATCAATCATTACAAACTTATCTTTTCAACAATAAATCACAAACTATCAGCTTTAGCAATCCACTCAAGTATTCAGGTCCAAGTTAATGACCCTGATCACTCGATTAATCTACCAAGTTCAACTTAATGACCTTGGTTGATCATTTGACGAAACAAACTGATTTTGAAAAAAACATTTTCACATTTTCTAAAAATAACAAGTATCAAATTAATGAACTTGTTTTTGACTTTCCAATAAAAACAAACTTCATCAAGATAAGCTCTTCTCATTCTTCAGTCCAGAATCTCCTGCATCTGCTTCAAACATCTGAGAGTCCAACAATCAACTTTCCACTTTGGTTTGTCAGAAAATAAAGCAGAAATAAAATCTTTTTGGATTTTATAAAGTGTTCTAAACTAAGAAATGAAATACAGAAAACTTAAATTGCAGAAAGTAAACAAAGTAAACTATATACAAACATATTTTTGGTTAAGCGTGTCAGGGAATCATATCAGCTATTCGACAAATCACAAGTACCGTTAAGCTGTGATTACATACTCAGAATTAAACAATTCACCTCGATTGTCGATATACTGATCCATCTTAAATTCTCACACAATTTTCAATTCATTCAGGATACGAATTAGATGTCTTATGAACTTAGCTCATTCATGTGTCCCACCTCTTGAATATACTCCCGTATCTAGAATCCCAGATATTCAGTCTTACAGGTGAGTATACCACAAATGATATCTGTCAGGGGTTATAATGCGAGGGCCGTGAGAGCTCAGGTCGATCTTTCGATACGCAGAGAGATGACGGCTTCGACTTTCCGGTGTGTCCCTTTAGAGGATCTTTTAGTTTCAACAGCAGCGACTATCAATTTTATTGTTTCATCAGCTTGCTGAGGGCGATGCTATGTTTCATGCATTTGCAGAAAGTATTATTCGAGGACTAGGTCAGAAATTTCTTTCAGCAGAAGTCCCGGAATAATACCCCAGATATCACTGAGTATAAAGACCTAGTATCTCAGAATATGGGACCTTTCAAACGAGATTTCAGGGGTTACCTATATATCCAAGTAGTGTTCCCCACGAATTTTGCAAGTTTGAAATTTTAGGTTTATATCCCGAATAAATCTACTAAATGTGCGAAAACCTATCGACACATCATCAGTGAGACTGTTTAACCTTTTAAACATTCCAATTCTTTAGCATACCATGACTGTCTAGCCAATGTACTATCATTTTCCCTTTATACACAAGCTCTTTTTCTGATTTTATCATGTTTTTGTATTTTTGCATTTTTTACTGTTTTTGTATTTTCTAAAAACATATCTATATACAAATATCTACTCCCCCTAAATACCAAAACAAGTAAAAAATCGACAAACCATTGCAGATTGTTTCTCGTCTTCATCCGCAACAGTACTCTCATCAACGCCCACAATTCCATCCGACACCGAAAGAAGCTTCATACCATTCAGTTTTAACAAATATTGAAACCGATTTTTATCAAAAGCTTTGGTATGTAAATCAGCTTTCTGTTCGTCGGTGTGGATTTTCTCAATTTGTATCAACTTTTTCTCAAAGCAATCACGAATAAAGTGATGACGAATTTCTAAGTGTTTCGTTTTAGCGTGATGTACTGGATTTTTAGTTATATTTATAGCGGCCTCATTATCAACAAAAAGAGGTGTGTTAAGAAACTGCAAACCGTAATCGCGCATCTGTTGCTGTATCCACAAGATCTGAGAGCAGCAACTGCTAGCAGAAACATACTCCGCTTCACATGTAGATAACGCCACAGACGTTTGTTTCTTACACTGCCAGGTAACCAATCTAGGACCAAAGAACTGGCATCCTGCAGTTGTTGATTTTGAATTGACTTTGCAGCATCTGAAATCCGAATCGGAATACCCTTCGAGCGTAAAATCGCCTTTCCTAGGATACCACAACCCCAATGAAGGAGTTCCTTTCAGGTAGCGCAATATACTCTTCACAATGATCATATGCGATGCTCTCGGGTTAGATTGAAATCTTGCTGCGAGGCACGTTGGGTACATGATATCAGGACGTGAAGCAGTTAGGTACATCAAAGAACCTATCATGGAACGGTAAAACGTTTCATCAGCCCTGTCTCCGGTGAGATCTGGGTGAATCCCATGATTTGTTGCAAGTGGGGTAGCAGCTGGAGTAGAACTTGACATCCCAAATTTCTCTAGAATATCATGAACATACTTTGACTGGTGAATGAAAATTCCCTCAGGAAGTTGTTCAACTTGTAAACCCAGAAAGAATTTCATCCCCCCCATTGATGACATTTCGAACTTTTGCTTCATCACTGATTCAAAATCTTTGCATAGATTTTCATTTGTTGACCCAAAAATTATATCGTCCACATAAATCTGAACTATCAGAAGATGACCTTCGACCTCTTTGGTGAAGAGAGTGGCATCCACTTTTCCACGAATGAACTTGTTGGCTAGTAGGTGTTGAGACAAAGTCTCGTACCAGGCTCTCGGGGCCTGGTGTAAACCATACAGCGCTTTGTCCAATAAGTAGACCTTGTTTTTGTGGATTGGGTCAGTAAAGCCCGGTGGCTGACCGACATAAACCTCCTCTTTGACCTTCCCATAAAGAAACGCCGATTTTACATCTAACTGATATACTTTGAAGTTCTTCCATGACGTAAATGCAAGGAAAATTCTGATAGCTTCTAGTCGTGCTACAGGAGCATAGACTTCTGTAAAATCAATCCCCTCCTGTTGACTAAAGCCCTGAACAACGAGTCGAGCTTTATTGCGAATCACAACTCCTCTATCGTCTCTCTTGCACTTGAACACCCACTTTGTGTTAATCTTCCTCTGACCATCTGGTAAATCCACTAACTTCCACACTCCCAACTTTTCGAATTGGCTTAGTTCCTCCTGCATTGCATTGACCCATGAATCTTCGGTAAGCGCCTCTTTATAAGTTCTTGGCTCAACCTGCGAGATAAAACAACTCAATGAGAATTCAGTTTGCAAAGGAGCAACTTTTGTATAAAAACATGTAAGCCCTTTATCAATCTGTCCTCGAGTGCGAACTCCTGTCTGCAATTCTCCTATGATCAATTCCTCTGGATGATATGAAAAAGTTCGCGGCATCACTTCGCTTGGAACATCTACCTCACCTTCCAGATTAGTAACATTCTGATTTGCACCTTCTTCACTGACTTGGTTTGTTTGACTTGAAATCTGAATTTGCTCCCCCTCAGAATCTGAATCACCATGATCAAAGACTGGCATGTTTTCAGCTTCTTGATTATCATTCTGTTCCGACTGATTATCTTGAGCAACTTCATTCTGTTGGACATCATCATGTTCACCAGCATTACTCTGACCTGCTTCATCGTCATTTGAAGTTTCCCGTGGTCTCCTCGAATACTCAGCTGGGAACCTTAGCTGTGACTCGTATTCACGCAAAATATCCAACTCATCAAAGAAATCTTCATCATCCTCTGATTCTTCTCTCATGTCAAACGAATCCCACAGTTTATCATAATGATAACGCCACGAATCTCCTGGATTCTGCGGCGGCATAGTATAACCTTGACATTCAACATTTGCAGCTTCAATAATCCGCTTCTCACTTGGAACGAAGACACGTCGTATCGGATTTGCATAACCAACAAATATTCCCTCAATGCACTTCGGACCAAACTTTCCGAAAGGCTCTATAACAGTACAGGGTGACCCGAACGGTTCTAGATACTTCAAATTCGGTTTGCGGTTATTGATTAGCTCAAAACATGTTTTGTTGAACTTCTTGACAGTGAGAACCCTGTTGAGCGTATAACATGCGGCGGAAACAGCTTCAGCCCAAAAATTTATCGGTAACTTTGAATCTGCGAGCATAGTTCTAGCCGTTTCAATTAGTGTCCGGTTTTTGCGTTCTGCGACTCCATTCTGCTGCGGAGTGTACGGAGCACTAAACTCATGCAAAATACCTCTTTTATCACAAAATTCTTCCATCTTACTGTTCTTGAATTCAGTACCATTATCACTACGAATTCTTTTGATACGCCTTTGGTACAGATTCTCAATCTTTCTGAACAACGCCATCAAACTGTCAAACGTTTCATCTTTCGTCTTCAAGAAAGAAACCCACAAAAATCTGGAATAATCATCAGTAACCACAAGACAGTAGAGATCCCCTGTAATACTTTTGACGTTTACTGGACCAAACAAATCCATATGTAGTCTCTCTAACGGTCTGGAAACTGAATTGACTTGCTTTGTAGGGTGTGACTTTTTCTTCTGCTTGCCTTTGATGCAGCTAATGCACTCCCCTTCCAGATGAAAACCTTTGATATTAACTCCAAGAACCAAATCATTGTGCACCAAGTGATTCATCTTCCTTAGGTGAATATGCCCCATTTTCCGGTGCCACAATCTCGATTCTTTCTCAGTTGCTCTAGAAACAAAACAATGTGCTTGGCCAGTTGTTGTAGTCGCTACACTCATGTCCAACACATATAAATCATTCACTCTAGGTGCCCGCATGATAATCCATTCTTTAGGTATTACAAATCCAGGTTTCAAAATCAAGCATTCTTTATCAGTGAAGTGAGTGGTATACATATTGTCACAAATCTGCGAGATACTAAGCAGATTATTCTCCAGCTCAGTAATGTAGTTAACTCTTTCAAACGTCACAATCCCGTTGGATAACGTTCCTTCACCGACAATTCGACCACCTTCATGACCTGCAAATCCTACGTAACCACCATTGATATTTCTCACATCATACAGCAACGCAGTCTTTCCTGTCATATGTCGAGACGCTCCACTATCCATTATCCATCTTGAAATAACTCTTGGAAGATCCTGCACATATTACAAACAATTTAAGAAAGATGCCGATTCATGCTTCACGATCAAGGAAGCTCTGGCAATTCAAACTGCTTAGTCAAACATGGTGTCCACCCAGGCCTCATCAGCCTTGGGTGTAACCTTGACTGTTTTAACTCTCGCAACTTGAATTTTGAAGTTTTCAGCCTTAAGAGGTGGAAAATTCCCATCATAATCAATTTGAATTGACTCCTCAGAAGGTGAAATCTTTTTCTCACTCTTTGGTTTCCAAACTTGTTGAGATAATGCAACCCGTTTATAAAATTTGTCATTTTTAGTTACCACTTTCTTTACAGGTTCATTTTTCACTTTAGTGTTATCATTTTTCACACTCTTTTTCTCAACAACCATTGGCGCTTTACCCTTCACATCAACCTTCTTCTTTTGTCTCTCAACAACTTCAGTCTTAGGCTTGGAGTTGGTGCAATTTCTTGCAATGTGACCAACTTTGTTACATCTAAAACATGTACGAGTATCAACAACTCGACTTGTGCCTTCAGACTGAAGTTGTGAGACCCTCTTCTCAAAGAACTCTTCATTCGATTTTGAAAAAATCTCTTTCTCTTCATCAGAAAGTGAACTTGAACCGTTCACAAACACCTTCTTTTCTGCAAACCTTTTGTTTTGAAAACTCTTTTTCTGATAACTCTTACCATCCCGATAACCACCCGACCAATTGTTTCGATTGTTATTATAAAAACGTGGTGGCACAACAGGCTTTTTGTAGTAAGCTTTATCTTTCTCAAAATTCATTTGCCTTTTTGTTAGTTTCAAATTGTTCACTTCTGACAACTCAACTTCGACCAATTTGAAAACATTTGTCAACTTTTTCACATTAATATTCTCAATGGGAAACTCAGAATCCGAATACAACTTATCAGATCCAGCCATCTTGTACATCACAAGACCCGGTTCATCACTTAAGTTGTTTTTGGATTTTGGTTTCTGAATGTACTTGTCCAAGAAACACCCATCTTCCTCAGTAGTGTCGCTATCCATTTTTAGTACATTTTCAACAACACCTTTTACAATATCATTTTGGACACTATCGTCACTGGAAGATGTGAACGTGACATCAATGTTCTCCGGAAGTTTAACTTTACTTTCTTCCTCAGTTTCAACCAACCCAGATTGCTTTTTCGTGTGATTATCAAGAACAGGTGGTGGTACTTGATGAAAACCCACCCCAGTTCCATCAGAATACACATCTTCGCCCGCTTTGTCTTTCCCGATGGGTTTGGGAATAATGTGTTGCAACACAAAGCTTGCGGAACTGTAACTGTTAAGCTTCAACTGGATTCGCTCATTTTCGATTACAGCTCTTGAACTTTAAGTTTCAGTTTAGCGATTTCATCCAGTTGTTGGTTGATTGATTCTTCTTTTACTCTAAGCACTGCTTTTAGATGTTCATTTTCTTTAAAAGTTTTACCATTTCGATCATCACTATCTTTCATTGTGCTTTTTAATTTTTCAAACTTTTCAGAAATCTGACGGTTTTCAAGAATCAACTTTTCATTTTCTTGTTTAATTTTGTCATGATCAATTTTATCATTTTCAATTTGTCTAGTTAATTCTCTTATCCGTTCGGTTGAAGCTTTAACTGTTTTGTCACGATCAAGAATCTGATTCTCAACGCTTCTGACCTTTGCTGTCAGATCATCAACTTTCTTCCCGTTGAGATACGTGACTGTGCTACAAAATTTGCACTCTTTGTTGCAATTTTTGCAATCAGCATTTCCATCAATTTTCTTACCTGACGCATTTGTTGACAAGTTTGAACTGACCTGGCTTTTTGACTCAGACACGGAGTTAGAGTCTACCTCAAGTGCCTTAGCAGCCAGCACTTTGTCAGCCATTTTTCCCAAGTTCTCAGCATTCAACTCCTGCGTTGTGTCAATAATGCCAGTATCAATCTTCTTTGCTTTCTCGATCTCTTCTTTCTCCTTTTTCTCTTTCTCTTCTTTCTCTTTCTCTTCTTTCTCTTTCTCTTCTTCTTCTTTCATTTTCTCGGTTAGAGTTCCCCACCATTTGTTTTGCCAATACTCATCCTCTTCTTTGTATTGCTGGATTATGGCTTCGATATCAAGCGTTTTGTCATCGATTGCAATATTTCCATATTCATCAAGATAACACTCTCTGTCTGGATCCCATCTATTTGCTCTCCTTGCTTCCAGAAAAATACGAGATATTCTAATTATTTTGTTTTCAGCAATCATTTTTCTGTATTGATATTTTTGCTCTTCAGTTCTATCGTCTTTCCACGGAATAGGGTCGTCGTTTTTCGCCATGAATGCGTAACCAACCGCATCTTCTTCTGGTAAAACCTCTTGACTCCAATCATAACCCTCATCATCGTAAATCACCGCAAGAGCTCTAGATTTCTCTTTGTTGTCTTCAACCTGCTTCAATCTAGGCGGCTCGGATTTATTCTGATGATATATTGCCTTCTTGTAATAATCATCTCTGAAAGGGTTCTCCGACTCATCAGCATAAGCATTTCTGCATTCTCGCTTGAAGTGACCTTTCTGCTTACACTTGAAGCATGTCACCTTGGACTTATCGAACCCCAGCTTGGTAGATGGACCACCAATTGTCTTCCTGCCAGTAATTTCCATAAAACGCTGTGCTCGACGAACAGCACTTGCCATAGCCCAACGAATATCGATCAGCTCCATTTCCTCAGGATCAATCTGATCATAATCTTCTTTCGTCAGATTGGTGTTTCCTATCTTCCCAGCTACTAACCCTTCATACGATTCCAACACCGATGCTAGGAAGATCATCTGTTGTTTGGCCGACTCTTCATCAAAATTCTGAGCATTCTTCAAGTCTATTGCAATGTTGCATTGAAAACGATTCTTTGCATCAGAATGACTTGCAGATGATGAAGATCCACTGTGATTTCCACTGCTTTGACCACTTTGACTTTCTTTGCTTGCTGTGGACACATTCTCAGCAGAAAACGCAGTCTTGGGAGAAGTTGCTTTTGGCATCATGCTCTTTGGATAATATAAATCCAAATTCTGCTGGTAAGATGAATGATTGACTTTGTATGTCTTTTTCAACTCCAACTCGTGACTCTCGAGTTTCTCAATCACCACATCTGGAGTAAGATCTTTCGACAAGATAGTGTTCTTTAGCATGAGAGCATAATATCTCCACTCCATCTCATCTGGAAACGAATCGAACAACTTGTCTACTTGCTCATCATCAGGATATTTAATTCCATGTCTATCTAATTCCATTTTTAGATGCCCAAACCTCTCGATCATTTTTGATACTGATTCATTCTTTAAACACCCAAACATATCAAACTCTTTTCTAAGAAGTTTCTTTTTGTTTTTCACTATTTCAGTACTTCCTAAACATTTCTTTTCTAACTTTGCCCAAAGATCTTTTGCATTGAATAATCGATCAATGAAATTATGTCTTCTCGGACGGATTGAAATAACAATGCCACACACTTTTGTTCAGCTACAAACGAATCAATCTCCTCAGCTGCTCTTAAAGTTTCACCATTTTTGTTTCCATTTGCATAACCGTTTTTCAGACTTTTCCAGCTGGGAAATGCGAATGCCATCAACCAGTCTTCAAACTTTCTTGACCACCGACTGTATTCCTCAATAACCATTAGCTTTGGAGGTTTATTGAACGTTCCGAAAGCACTTTCCGATTCCCAAGCTTCCTTTTTCTTCTCTTTTGGAGGATTCTCATTCACATTGCTAGACGAAGAATCATTGTTTCCGGAATCTCCAGCGAATGCGTACATGTCACTGAACGGGTTCAAGAAAATATCATCCGTCTTGAGTGTACCTGCAAGAATCAGCAATCACTTAGAAAAATTTTCAAAATTTTGAACACTAGTAACAAAAGAGCGAAACTATCAGCTATTGTGACAGATAAGCGAAAATAAACTGTCCGTTCAAGCGAAACTCTCAAGTCCGTATGAGCGGATCTCACTTGTTCAAATGAGCGGACCTGGTAAATGTTCAAGCGAAACTCTCAAGTCCGTATGAGCGGATCTCACTTGTTCAAATGAGCGGACCTGGTAAATGTCCGGATGAGCGGACCAGATAATGTCCGGATGAGCGGACCAGATATTGTCCGAATGAGCGGACCTACTCAATGTACGAATAAGCGAAGCTATCAGGTTCAAATAAGCGAACCTATAGTCTAAGTGTACGTATAAGCGGAACTAGCAATTTCGAGCGGACCTATCGATGTCCGAAAAAGCGGATCTATGATTTTACCCAATTTTAACCATTTTTAAGCCGAATTTTAACCTAAAACTTTCTAGGGTTTGTTAATTGTATGTTCCGGACGTAATACTCAAAAATCAGACAGTTTCAACCGCAGGAACTAGTATAAATCGAAAAAAATATGAGAGAAAGTGAGTAGAAGTGAGAAAATGATGTCGATTCAGCTGTAGTAGTATGAACTCCTCGTCCTGAAGCTCTGATACCACTTGTTGGACCGTTTTGCGACCCTGAAAGTCAGTTAAGGACGTTCATCTTCACGTATAAAGGCGGAATCAATATATGCGAAGTAACACAGCTTTTCCTTTTCAATTCTTTCACTTTTATTGCATTCTGATTACAAACTGACAGAGTTTCAGTACCAAATGCTCTCAACAGATCCGCTCCAACATACATGCATCCTCTTATCAGGTTCGCTTCTAATGACTATATATAGTGAGACATCAGGTTCGCTCCAAGTGACATGACCCTATAAGCGAACCTATCAACTTGACATATAAGCGAACCTATCAAGTGACTAAAAAGCGAACCACCTTGTCCCTATAAGCGAACCTACCTAAACATGTTCACAAAAGCGGACCTCTCAACATAACATCTAATTTTGACTTTCTAAACCCTATGTTGACCTATCTTGACCTAAGACGTAATGCAGACGTAGTCAACAGACATCCCATGCATTAACATGGAATGGACTGGTTGTCCAAGAATAAAGCTGAGGTTATTTGCCATGAGAAAATCATTTGCATCCCTTTGGCAAATGATGAAACTCTCATCGTACATGGAGAAAGACGAAACGTGCCTCTACGAATCATCAGTTGTATGAAGGCACAGAAGTGCTTAAGGAAAGGATGTGTCGCTTTCCTAGCACGCGTTATAGACAAGAAGGCTGAGGAGCCGAAACTCGAAGATATTCCTGTGGTGAAGGAATTCCCTGACGTTTTTCCCGAAGATCTGCCAGGACTACCTCCGCAACGACAAGTCGAATTTCATATAGACTTGGTTCCAGGAGCCGCTCCTGTGGCCAAGGCTCCCTATCGACTTGCGCCATCCGAATTGCAAGAATTATCTACACAACTCCAGGAGTTGTTGGATAAAGGATTCCTAAGGCCAAGCTTCTCGCCCTAGGGAGCTCTTGTATTGTTCGTAAAGAAGAAGGATGGAACACTGCGGATGTGTATCGATTACAGGGAACTGAACAAGCTCACTATCAAGAATCGGTACCCGCTACCGAGGATTGATGACTTATTTGATCAATTGCAAGGATCAAGCTACTATTCCAAGATCGACCTATGATCTGGATACCATCAGCTGAGAATCCAAGAGGAAAGCGTACCAAAGACTGCATTCAGAACACGCTATGGGCACTATGAATTCCTTGTGATGCCATTCGGGCTGACAAATGCACCAGCGGTCTTTATGGATCTGATGAACCGCGTATGTAAACCATATCTCGATAAATTCGTGATTGTATTTATCGATGATATCCTGATTTACTCGCAAACGAAAGAAGAGCACGAGCGACATCTCAGAACCATCTTGGAACTACTGAAGAAAGAGAAACTTTATGCGAAGTTCTCGAAGTGCGAATTTTGGATTCGCGAAGTACAATTTCTGGGTCACGTTGTGAACGAGAAGGGCATTCATGTAGACCCGTCCAAGATAGAGGCAATAAAGAATTGGGAAGCTCCCAAGACCCCAACTGAAGTTCGTCAATTTTTGGGCTTAGCGGGCTATTATCGGTGATTCATCGAGAATTTCTCAAAGATAGCTCAACCGCTAACGACCCTTACTCAGAAAGACAAGAAATACGACTGGGGTTACAAACAGGAAGAAGCCTTCCAACTACTCAAGAACAAGCTATGTGATGCACCAATACTATCATTACCCGAAGGCACAGAAGACTTCGTGGTATACTGTGACGCCTCACGACAAGGCTTGAGTTGCGTGCTTATGCAGCGCCAAAAAGTCATCGCTTACGCTTCAAGACAATTGAAGGTGCATGAAAGAAACTATACCACTCACGACCTGGAGCTAGGCGCAGTGATATTCGCCCTGAAGATCTGGCGACACTATTTATATGGTACTCGATGTACAATCTTCACAGATCACAAAAGTCTACAACACATATTCGATCAGAAAGAACTAAACATGCGACAGCGACGATGGGTCGAGCTGCTGAATGACTATGACTATGAGATTAAGTACCATCCTGGAAAGGCAAATGTTGTAGCAGACACATCAAGCCGAAAGGAAAGGGTCAAGACCCTAAGGGTTCGAGCACTGGAAATGACGATTCGAACGAACCTCACTGCACGCATATGTGATGCGCAACAAGAAGCTCTTAAGATGGAAAATCGTAAAGCTGAATACCTCCGGGGTGCATTGAAATACATGGTGCCAAATGAAGAGGGAGCCTTATACTTCAAGAAGCGTATTTGGGTTCCACTCTATGGTGGCATACGAGAAGTCATCCTTGATGAATCCCACAAATCGAGATATTCGATCCATCCAGGATCGGACAAAATGTATCAAGACTTGAAAGAATATTACTGGTGGCCGAGACTTAAAAGCGATGTTGCTGTTTATGTTGGAAAATGCCTAACCTGTGCCAAGGTTAAGGCAGAATATCAGAAGCCGTCCGGCCTACTACGAAAACCAGAGATATCCATGTGGAAGTGGGAGCAAATCTCGATGGACTTCATAACGAAATTACTCAGGACCCCGAGAGGGCACGATATGATATGGGTAATAGTTGATCGATTAACGAAGTCTGCGCACTTCCTACCGATCCGAGAAAAAGACAGCACTGGAAAGCTTGCTGAGATATACTTAAGAGAAATTGTGGCACGACATGGAGTGCCAATCTCGATTATTTCAGACAGAGATGGAGACTTTGTCTCAAGAATCTGACAATCATTTCAGGAAGCCTTTGGATCTCAGTTAGATCTAAGCACGGCATTCCATCCACAAACAGACGGCCAGAGCGAACGGACTATACAAACGTTAGAAGATATGCTTCGCGAATGCGTTATGGATCTAGGCGGGAGCTGGGATACTCACCAACCCTTAGTTGAGTTTTCCTACAATAACAGTTATCATACGAGCACAAAATCCGCACCGTTCGAAGCTCTGTATGGCCGTAAGTGCCGATCGCCCTTATGTTGGGCAGATGCTGGAGATAAACGTATGGTTGGTCCTGAACTTGTGCAAGAGACAACCGACAAGATTGCGCAGATCCGAGAGCGCATTAAGGCGGCTCGAGATCGACAAAAGAGCTACGCTGATCTGAAGAGAAAAGCAGTAGAATTCGAGGTGAGAGACAAAGTGTTGTTAATGGTCTCACCTTGGAAGGGCGTAGTAAGATTTGGAAAACGCGGAAAGCTGAATCCACGATACATCGGACCATTCAGAATATTGGAAGGAATTGGTACCGTGGCATACAAGTTGGAATTACCGGAAGAACTTGATGGAGTACATGATACGTTTCATGTATCCAATCTCAAGAAGAGTCCAACACAAGAAAACGTGATCATCCCGGTGGATGAAGTGCATATTGATGACGCCCTCCGATTTACAGACAACCCGTTGAGGTTACAGACTGGAAAGTCAAAAAGACCAGGAGGAGCACTGTTAAACTTGTCAAAATACGTTGGAACTCTAAGCACGGACCCGAGTACACATGGGAACGTGAAGACCAGTTCAAAGAAAAGTATCCCCACCTATTCAAGAAGACTCCCGCGAGAGTTAGTTCAGCCTGAATTTCGGGACGAAATTCTTTTAACGGGGGGAGACTGTGACAACTGGCACAAACCGGTAATTTCCGTACACTTTAGTTATTATTTAATGACTGCAATTATGTGCTTAATTGTCAGCAATGGCTGAACACATACTAAACAAGTGAATTCATGCACGTTGTATACTATAAAATATTGCTTTATGCATAAACGAGAGCGTTGCGTCAGAAATACTAGTAAACTCACCGGTAAGACACTTCGTGTCAACAAAACTGCAGAAAGCAGTCAGACAATAAAATTGGAGCCTAGGTGTAGGTCCAACAACAAGAATACATTAAAACCCAAGAGTACATACGAGGGTTTAATATATATACTCTTCGGAAGCAAAAATAAGCACTAAAAAGCACCCGAAACGCACTTTAAGTGCAGAATTTTATATAATTCAGCTCTAAACAGCTTTTAACAATATGAATATTGTGCAGAAATTACGTTTTATAATCCAGAATACTTCCCCAAGTGTTGGGAATTGAAAGGGTACAAGAAAGATACTTAAGAGACACTAAAAAGTGTAATGTAGCACTGTTAACGAACCGGTATATAACCGAACAACCGGATATTACCCGGAACACCAAAATAATGCTGGAAGCATTGTTTTTATTTTTCTAAGCTAGTTGGGGTCCCTGAACACCTTAACACCCACAAAAAAAATCATCTAGTAACCAACACTTATAACTAGATACTTGGTTTTGAACTAAGTACTAACTAAGTGGTTAAAATTTTACCATTAGACCCCTCCCCCCTAGCTAACAAAATCGGCCCATATGTCATTAGTGGGATTTTATTTGATTTATTGTTAAGATATGTCTTGTACTCTCAAGACATAAGATCCATGGGTTAAACATATGTTGGGGGATATAAGAACTATACACTAGACAACTATCCATCATAATCTCCAACACAACACACACCTCCAACTCCCTTCTTCTTCTTCTTGGCTACGGCTCACCACCACCACCAACCATCCACCATTTTTGTTCATCATCCATCCATTCCAAGGTGATATTTAGATGTAAGAAGCAAAGTTAGGAAGTGTGGAAGCAACGGAACTTGAAGGACCTTCACCATTTGCTTTTATCCACCTCATTTGCACTCTTGAACTTCCCTAGCCTTGTGCTAGTAGTAAGTGCTTCTAAACATCATCTTGATCTTGTTTAAAGTGGTTAATAGTAGATGTAATGGTTAAAAATCAAACACACACAAGAACATGACATAAAGTCTTGATCATATGATGAATAAGTTGGATAAAGAGAAACTAGTTGTGTAAATCTTGTGAAACTTGTCTAGTTGTGATTATTTGATGTTGTTTGTTACTAAAAGTGGGATAGATCATCATCTAACCATACTAGGTTATGTTCAAGAACATGAACTAGTAGTATGTTAGTGTTAAAGTTATGGAAGATGATGAAACTTTCCATCCATGAAACATGAACTTGTGTAAATATAAATTTTCTTGTAAAATAAGACTCTAAACATGTAGATCTAAAGATCTACAAGTGGTTTTTCGAAAGAACCAAGCGAAGAATGCTAGTTTTGTTAAAACCCGGACCTTACATAAACTAAAAGCATTTTAGTAAATAAACAAGTGTGTAAACACTTGTGTCACAAGAAAAATTTAACAAGAAATATGTTTGGTAAATCATGACTAGAAGTTGTGAAACTTCAAGATCTTTGAAAATAAAGTTTTTAAGAAATTAAACTTATTTTTAAAGATAACAAGACTTACTAAATGTGCTAGTAAGTTACTACACATTTTTGTAAATATTCAAGTTCATGAAATGGAGAAATTAGTGATTATTGTTGATGATTATTGTTGATAATTGTTGTTGATGATTGTTGACGATTTAAAAGAAAATAAACACATGTTTTGAAAACATGGGAAACCTCCATTTTTAGGGGAAACTCTGTCAAAATTTTTATAAATTTTGACACTTAGGAAAAATATAAGTTTTTGAGAAACTTATTCCCTAAAAATGTATCTAAAAATATTACCAAGGTTTCCCTAATTTTTGGTGATAAGAAATGAGGATTTCTTCAAGAATAAAAATGAATATTAAGTATGTATATATTTTTTTAGAAAAATATATATTATTTGATCACCAACTGTTGTGCTAAGTGTATATAGTATGTGTTATACGTGCTAGTGTGTTAGAACTTAAAAATACACTAATTACTCATGAGGAGTATAAACATAAAAATACACATACAACACACAAGATACATAATTCGGGTGCAAAGTGCAAAACACGAGATACTTATATTAAATTTTGAGAAAATAATATAAGTAAGACACTTAGTTAAAAATATAAAATATTTTTAACACAACAAAACATATACAAAAGAGAGTGACTGTACTTGTGCGACACAAGTCTAGTGACTAACGTTAAGAAAACACGTATAGGTCACGACGTTAATTAAGCAAATCCGGTGAAGTTTACGACGCAAGGAACGCAAAGTTGTGAGTTCATGCTCCCCCTTTTCTTTTAACTGTTTTCAGTTTTATAACTTCGGGGGTGACATACATGTACAAATATTACTATGTTTATAAATGGTATGATAACAAGAAACACACTTGGTGAGGACGGGAACCAAGTATGATGTGATATGAGGAATGATACGAGAAATCGTGTCAAGAATAGGGTACCATAAGCACCATTAATCAACTATATACCTAGACCGCAGAACAAAAGGTTAGATCTAACGGGTGCCGGGCAGCCACACTCTCGGTGAGGGCGAGAATCGAGTAGTGCTTTTGTGTCTCAGAATATGCCAACTAGAAAAATGCCTAAGGTTTGGTGACTTCCTATGTCGTGTCACATGTTAATGGCTTTGCAACCCATTAACAATCCTAATACTTACAGGAATACTTTATTTACATAAAATTCATACCATACTAAAACTTGATTTATACTTGAAGTACGTGGGGTACTCGAGAAAACTTGAATTTATACTTGAGTACGTGGGGTACTCAAGAAAAACTTGAATTATACTTGAGTACGTGGGGTACTCAAGAAAAACTTGAATTATACTTGAGTATGTGGGGTACTCAAAAACTTGAATTATACATGAGTACGTGGAGTACACATGAAAACTTGATTTATATATGAAAACTTGATTTATACATGACACAAACTATGTTTTCATACAAAGTATACAAACGTGAAATCCAAAAACTGCATGAATTCACACCAACATTATGTTGGCGTTTTTCCAAAACTCACATGTATTTCAGGTAACTAGGATGGATGTGCACGTGGTCTTACTCATGCTCGTGGATGTCGCTTTGTTTATCATTAAATAAAGTGTAACTTTTAAGACAAGACGCTATCTCGTGTTGTAAACACTTGACTTATGTTTTTAGTAATGTAATGTTTGAAGTTACTTTTGAGCCTGTAGTATGTTTACTCTTTGTATGCAATGAGAACCTTTCATGATCACACCTCGTGCTTCCGCCGTAGAAAGGGGTGTGACACGAATAAGGTTACAAAGAGGTTTTGAACGAAAATGTAGAGTTTTCCGGCAAAAAAGAGTTTTCCAGCCAAAAACGTTTTTCCGGCAACCGGAGACCAACAACATTAGGGTTCTGTTAGTCAGGGTCCATTGGAGGCCAATATGCTAATAGTTGGGACTGCCAGTGGGTATTTTTTATGTTGGGACTGTTGGCGGCCAACGACGAATAGTTTGGTTTATTAAAATCCAATATTCCTAAATATGGGGCATTAGTTCTGTATGATAAAACGAACAAATAGCATGTAATATTCATACTAATTTGCGATGTTATGTACAAGAATTGCAACGCCAGAGTTCCGGTATGCCGACACGGCTCCGGTCAGTTGTAGAGACGAAATTGGCTGTGAAATTGTGTGAGAATGAGGTCACATCGGGTCTAGAGGCATATATTTATACTTGATTGAAGATATAACGAATCGAGAGAATGATGGGAATTTCAGAGTTAAAGTGGTAGCGGATAAACATAATTTACAATTTACACGTGACACAAACGAGTTGTTAGTTTTGATTATGATGGAGATAAACATTAACGAAAAAAACGAGTTAAACGGACAATTTTTACGGATCTGATATTGCCTGAATCCAGCGACTTTTCGGGAGAAGACCTACTGAAAGGCGGGCTTTCTTTTTGTTTGATTTGACAAGTTTGGTTATTTAACACATATAGTCCCTGCGGTTTCTAAGTTTTACAAGATGAATAAAAACTTTAAATATTAAAGGGCATTTTAGTCATTTTAGTAAGTCTTAACAAAAAAGTTAACAAGGTTTGTCCTTAGTACTCAGCATTGTGACAAAGTTTGGCCTTAGCACTCAACATTTTGACAAATTAGAGCGTTAATACCTGATTTTTCAATAAAAGCTATTAGTACCCGACATTGAAATTTGGTAGAAACCACAAGGACCAACGGTGTAACTTTTTTCTAAGAATATGAAAAAACTATAAAATATTATAAAAATCAAACTACTATTTATGAAAGTTTCCCTTGATGTAAAACTAGTAATATGACCCGCAAGCAATGTACCGCGGGCCCCTTACAAACATCGTATTGATTAGTCCAAGCATTATGTGATATGTTAACCATATGAAAATGTGCGTTTCAATGTATTCGATTTAACTTATCAATCAATCAATCAATCATGCCTAGTAAAATTGCGAAGCTATTGGTAGGGTATGGGGAGGGTGGAATGTAGGCACACCTTACCTCTACCCCTAGGAATAGAGAGGCTACTTCCAGTGAGACCCTCGGATCCAAAACACCTAAGAAAAAATAAATAGAACATGAGGGGTGTGTGTGTATGAAACTACCAATATAACATGAGTGGTGAAAGAGTACATGGTAAACAAAATAAATATAACATCATAAACAACCTACACACATAGATACAAAATGAGAAATGCATGTACGTTCCACCTAACATGTAAGCATATCTAGGACCATACACTACACCTAAAACACAATTGTACCCTCCCCTAGAAATCCTTAACCTTAATCATACGTCTCGACGAACTCCTGTCATGGACCACGTTCTCAGAGAGGTGAAATCTTTGCAAATCCTGCCTAATCCGCTCATCTTAAGTAATTTTGGGTCTGCCTCTATTCATCCTTCCCTCCACCTTGAGAGTTTCAACCATTCTAACTGGCTCTATTGTCTGCCTCCTTTTCACATGCCCAAACCATCTCAATCTTCCCTCCTTTATTTTATCTAATATACTAGCTACTTCTAACCTCTACCTAAAAACATCATTTCTTGTCCGGTCTAACCTTGTGTGCCCACACGTCCACCTTAGCATTCTCATCTCTACCACCTCCATATTGTGTGTTTATACTTCCTTAATGGCCTAACAGTCAGTTCCTTATAACATAGCAGGTCTAATTGCAACCCTGTGAATGCATTTATGTCTATCGCCTCCGTCAATTCAAACCGTAGCAAGAAACTGTCACACCCCGATATTTACAGCTCAGCCCGGTGGGGAGTATCGAGACGTAAGATTGGTATCGTCATAGTTAAACATACAAAGAATAGCACAGCGGAAGTCTTGGAATATAAAATATTATTACAAACCCAATTGTCTAAAAATACCGAAATCATAATTACATACGAGCTTGTAATATTAAATCCATGGGCAGATCATTATAAAATGTACAAAATGAAGTTTAGCAGACTTTAGGGCATCCTAAGGTTTTGCAAGATCCTTTATTGACACCAAGCAGCTCTCAGCTTATTTGCGGATAGTACCTGTCACTTAGTCTTTTGAAAATACGTCAGTTTACACTGGTAAATACAATTAACTGACTCATTTGAAAATGTTTATGAAAATTGGTTAAAGTGCACAAGGCACGAAAATTCTTTTATAACTTGGGACAATTATATTTATAATCTTGTATACAGATTTACATGTTTGTCGTACATTTACGGCCCGGTATAGAAGCTGAGACATGATTAACCGACACACCACTTATAAAACCCACAGAGGAGTTATCCCCAACTTGTGGGTAATTTGCATTTTTGGCATCTGTCAGGTATATGCCTACACCCCTTGCTTAAGTCGTGGCCATTTGCAATTAAATGAGCCGAGGATATCCAGGACACACTCGTATTAACCCCCAATGTTTATGTTATCAAACAAAACGGATTAAAACGGGTTATGTGGATTTATTAATCACAATCCGACTAAATGATCCCATACCCGACCAAGCGGTAATATTTTACCGTATCCCAAGCCCGTATAAGGGAAAATAAGTTAAAAGTATTTACCTGAGCTACTACTTGATTCACAACAAAATTTATATAACTCAGCCGTATCCAATCTAACTAAATGCAGATAGCTTTTACTGGGAGGCTCTAGTCTGGAATGATGGTAATATATAACCAATTTAGCATGCTAACGGGTCTTATTTAGGTCATAGACCTAGACCGGCTAACTTAAAGTATTAGAAATGGTACGATACGCTAGATTAAGTGATGACAGGAATAGAATGAAATTTAGACCCAACAAGTATGAAGGCTTGTATAATATTGGTAAACTAAATACATTCTGGATTTTGAAGTAAAAATGATAAGGTTTAACTTGTTTCGGTAAACTTACGTGAACTAGTTACGTAACTCTAACCGTACACGTATAAGCGATAACGAGTAACCGGATAAGTAATGAATAAGTTCCATATGTCAATATACCTTAAACAAGTTATAATATCAGTAGGATATCAACTTGTATGCCCGTTAAGGTTTTAAAATCAAATTATGCCTCATAAGGGCATTTTGGTCATTTTACGATGTATAAAAGGAACTTGTGTACTATTTGATGTTACGACCATACACATTCTATGAAAACACTTCATTCATGATATAATATCAGTAGGATATCAAACATAAGTGTGTTTTATAGTTTAAAACCAAACTATGCTTCGTGGGGGCATTTCGGTAATTTCACACATAGTTTTGAAGGCTAATTTGGGAATCTGAGTTCATACCGTATACCTACTGTAAAAATATTTCAAATGATTTATAAAATCAGTAGGTAACAAGTCTTGATTGGTAGTTATGGTTTAAAACCATACTACGCGCCGAAACGGCGTTAAAATCATTAAATGACGATATGTGCGGTATTTAAGGAAAACTGATGTTATGACCAGGTTTATATGACCCAATTATGTTAATTAATATAACATATTATTAGTAAAAAGGTTTTGTATGAAAGTTACGCTTTTAAACCATTTTAGGTGCAAAAATGGCATTATCGTCATTTAAGGACGTAATTCAAGAACGTATGCATAAAATCAGTTTGTAAACTGAATGAACATCCCACATTATCCTAATTATGATATTACATCAGTAGGCAATGAGTTGGGTATGAAAAATTATGCTTAAAACCGATCTACGCGCATAAAGGTTTTTTGGTCAATTTAAAGCATAATTTACAATATTATATGCAAACTCAGTTTATGATCAGATTTGTAACATCAATATATGTTAAGCATGTTAACATATCAGTACCTAAATCATTTGCAAGCTTATTGGTGTCTAAAACCTTATTTTTGCTAAAAGGGCATAACGGTCAAAGTATGGCAAATTAATGGAACATGTGCAAAAACTCAGATTTCTAGTATGATCGTGTAATATAACCTTATGGGGGTTATGTTACATTATAATATGATCATAACGGAACCTAAAATCAGTAGCAAACTAATCTGATTCGGTTCATAATCGAAAGTCAACAAAGAAGTC
>JARYGA010030831.1:0-14301 GCA_030545235.1 Helianthus tuberosus
CAGGTACCCTGATTGAACCACTGACAGACCCATGGTCCGAAGAGAACAAGGAAGAAAAGAAAGAAGAAAAAGCAGGTGAAAAAGAAGAAAGAGCTGAAGATGAAGAAAATCCTCAATGTGATTGTGCAATGATGGCTGCTGCCAAGGTATCACCTTAAGTTCTTGAAAAACTGTGTTCTGACAATTGCATTATTGCTTTTGCTAACATCAAAGAGGTGAACGAAAACCTTCGGGATAAAATCTTAACTGATGAAGTCAAATTTGAAAGATCTCTAAAAGAACTTAAAAACAAATTGGCTGAAAAAGAAAAGGAGATTAGCAGCATGAAAGAAGAGCAGAGCATAACCAAAACCCAACTCCAAACTATGGTAGAAAAATACCAAGTTTGCAAAAAGGAGTTAGAGTCCACCCAGATCACATGTGAGAGATGGGTGGAATCATGCAAAGGGTATGAGGTTATGCTTGAAAAACAGATAAAAAGCAATGTGAAATTTGGGGTTGGTTATAGAAAACATGATGATGAAAACACTGCTTTTGGAAAATCTATTCAAACCACTGATGTACCCACTGAGTTCATCCCCACAAACAAGAATGGCCAAGAAGTGAAAATCACTGACAAACTTGGTAACAAAATCACACTTGACAGACCAATGGGACCCTCTACTTTTGAGGAGCTTGAAGATTATCAGTTTAAACCAAAATGGTCTGATGAGTGTGATATTCTTGAAAATTTCAAGCCAATGGACTTTACATCAACTGATGGTGTTAAAGCTCCAAAAGCTAAAGTCATACCTCTCAAGGACATCCCAGCAGTGGTTAAAACCTCTGCTGCAAAGGAGTCTGAAAAGAGAAAGAAGAAAGAAAAAAATGATAACTTGTTTTGTGAATTCTGTGAGAAAAGGAATCATCTAACAAAAGACTGCTTCCACTTAAAAGCTTATGATTTAAACAGAACAAGTGTCATTGTTTCAGCTGAAAGTTGCATTGTTTGTGGTAAAATAAACCACAAAACTCAAGCATGTGTGTATCTCAAAAACTTTGATGTGAAAAAGAATGAGTACATTGCTAAAACATCCTTGAGTCCATCATCATCATCATCATCTGTCAAATTCACCAAGAAACAACCACTGTTTGTGCCAGTTCAAACAGCTATCACAAAACAGCTGAACAAAACATCTGTCAAAAGAGATGTTCAGGTTACTGATGCACCTCCTGCTAATCAATTCAGAAAAGGCAAGGAAAAACAGTCTTACCAAAGGATTCCACACGTTTATGAGGCCTACAAAAGGCCCTCTAAACCCAGAGTGAACAGGCATCCTTTTGGTTACCAGCAGGTGATTGGTCAGGACCCACAACAGTGGTTAGAGAAACACTGTCCTAAAACAGTCCAAACCCCTGACCTAACCACTGTCCATCATTCTGCATCCATCCCAGACACTGTTGAGACCCCATCCAAAGCCCTGCTGGCTTTGGAGACCCTAATGAACTAATCCTTTTACTTCATGTGCAGGGAGCTTCTGCATGCTTTGATAGTCTTTGGTATGTAGATAGTGGAGGCTCCAGGCACATGACAGGATGTAAAGCCCTCCTCAAAGACTTTAAAATCCATGGAGGGGGTGATATATCCTTTGGGAATAATAGTAAAGGGAAAGTTCTGGGGTCTGGTACAGTGCAGTCTGGAAATATAAAATTTGAAAATGTCAATCTGATAGACAATCTAAAATTCAACCTTCTGAGTGTATCACAAATGAGTGACAAAGGGTTTGGGTTATTCTTCACAAAAGATTGTTGTAGGATTGTTGGACCAGAAATGGTCAAAAAGATTGAAGCAATAATCAACACTGGTCAAACTAAACTTGTTGCTCAAAGAAGTGGCAATGTTTATGTTGTTGACATGTCAAAAGAGTGTCCCAGAGCTGATGCCTGTCTGTTCTCAGCTGCCTCTAACAAAGAGACAGAACTTTGGCACAGAAGGCTGGGGCACACAAATCTTAAGACAATCACTGAAATTTCAAAAAATGGTTTGGTGAGAGGCCTACCACAAAAATTGTTTTCATGTCCTGAACATTGCATTTCCTGTTTAAAAGGAAAACAGCATAAAAGTTCTTTTAAGTCCATTGAAGAGTCCAAAACAACCCAGTGTTTGCAGATGCTACACATGGATTTGTTTGGCCCAGTTCAAGTCATGAGCCTCAAGAAGAAAAGATATTGTTTGGTTATTGTTGATGACTTTTCTAGGTTTACATGGACTTTCTTTTTACACTCAAAAGATGAGACTGCAGGCATTTTGCAAGACTTTGTGACACAGGTTGAAAAGCAATTTGACCTTCCAGTGAAGAGCTTCAGGAGTGACAATGGCACAGAATTTAAAAATAAGGAGTTGGATGCTTTCTGTGTGAAGAAAGGGATTGTAAGGCAGTACAGCATCCCTAGAACACCAGAGCAAAATGGGGTTGTTGAAAGAAAGAACAGAACGTTGATTGAGGCTGCCAGAACTATGCTTGCAGATTCAGGTTTGCCATTAACTTTCTGGGCAGAGGCAGTAAACACTGTTTGCTATGTCCAGAACAGAGTTTTAATAAACCCCAGGCACAAAAAGACTGCTTATGAAATTCTGTATAAAATCAAACCACTGATCTCATATTTCAAAGTGTTTGGCTGCCCATGCTTTATTTTGAACCTAAAAGATTCCATTTCAAAATTTGCAGCCAAAATTGATTGTGGTTATCATCTGGGATACTCAACCACTGCCAAGGCCTACAAAGTGTTCAATACACGGACCAAGGCAGTGGAGGAGACTTTGAATGTAAAGTTCAATGAACTTTCATCAATGAAAATCCCAGCAAATCCTGCAGATCTGTTTGATCTTGAAAAATTTACTTTTGAAAATACTGCTGTCAAGACTAACAGTGCAGGTCAATCAGAGGATACAACACCAGACTATGGGTATGAAATCATCATCCCTCAAAGGTCTGCCACAAAGGGAAAAGCACCAGTTGTTCAAAACAGTTGTCAAAGCTCAACCACTGCTACCTCAACAGTTGTTGACCAAAGTAGCCCATCCACCACTGCTTCCACATCATCAAACACTGCTGACAAAAGTCCCCAAACAGTGGATAAAAGTCAGCAGGTGTCCACTTCATTACCTCCTATTCCACTACCTTTTGAAGCCACTGCTGGGTCATCAAAGTCACCAGCAGTGGTTAGCTCAGATGATACACATTTGCAGCCTTCACCAACAAATGCCATCATACCATACCAAGGAGATTTAATCTTCTTGAGATCTCATCCACCTGATCAAATCATTGGCAACATAAATGAAGGGGTGCTCACAAGAAGCCAAACCCAAAACATTTGTCTTTTTACTGGTTTTCTATCTCTCCATCAGCCAGTCAAGTACCAAGAGGCACTGAAAGACAACAGCTGGGTAGAAGCTATGCAAGAGGAGCTCCAACAGTTTAAAAGACAACAAGTATGGGAGCTTGTACCACTGCCAGAAGAGGTTAGTCCCATTGGCACAAAGTGGGTCTTTAAGAACAAAACTGATGAAAGGGGTATTGTTGTCAAGAATAAAGCCAGGCTTGTGGTTCAAGGTTACAGACAGGAAGAGGGGATTGATTATGATGAAACATTCGCCCCTGTTGCAAGATTGGAAGCCATTAGATTGTTCCTGGCCTTTGCTGTCAACCACAATATGAAGGTGTTTCAAATGGATATCAAAAGTGCTTTCCTCTATGGTACAATTCAAGAAGAGGTGTATGTTTGTCAACCTCCAGGTTTTGAGGATCCATTTTATCCAGATCATGTCTACAGGCTGAACAAAGCCCTGTATGGCCTGAAATAAGCACCAAGGGCCTGGTATGAAACTCTTTCCAACTTCCTACTCTCAAATGGTTTCAAAAGAGGTACCATTGATAAAACACTGTTTCTAAAATGGAGAGGGAAGGATTTAATGATTTTCCAAATTTATGTGGATGACATTATTTTTGGAAGCACATGTAACACAATGTGTGAAGAGTTTAGAGAACTCAGGACAGCTGAGTTTGAAATGAGTGCAATGGGTGAGCTGCAATGCTTTCTTGGTCTCCAAGTACAGCAAATGCAAAATGGAACTTTCATTCATCAAAGCAAATATGCTAAAGAACTTTTGACCAAATTTGATATGAATGATTGTAAACCATGCAGCACACCCATGGCAACAAATAAGCTGGTCATGTCTGATGAAAAAGATGAGCTGATTGACCAAACACTTTATAGAAGCATGGTTGGGTCTTTATTGTACCTAACTGCATCTAGACCAGACATCATGTTTGCAACATTTGTCTGTGCAAGAAGTCAATCAGCTCCCAGAAAATCAAATCTCATTGCTGTAAAAAGGATATTCAGATACATAAAAGGTGCTCCCACACTTGGTATCTGGTATCCAGCTAATGGGAACATCAAGCTTTCAGGTTTTTCAGACAGTGACTTTGCTGGATGTCACACCACAAGGAAGTCTACTTCAGGAGGGTGCCAGTTTCTAGGTGATTGCTTGGTTTCATGGCAAAGCAAAAAGCAAGCAGCAGTTTCAACATCCACTGCTGAAGCTGAATACATTGCTGCTGCAAGCTGTACAGCCCAACTCCCGTGGCTTCAAAATCAGTTACTGGATTTTGGTATCACTGCCTTAAAGACACCACTCATGTTGGACAGCCAGGCAGCAGAAAATATCATCAAAAATCCAGTTTCTCACTCTACCACCAAACACATCGACATCAGACATCACTTTGTGAGGGATTGCTATGAAAAAGGTTTGATTTCTCTGCATCATGTCCCAACTAAAGACCAGCTGGCAGATGTGCTCACAAAAGCACTTGATACAGCCATTTTTGAAAGCTTGGTCTCTAGGATTGGGATGCTGAACATGGAATAACAAGCAACATCTTGTTTTTCTATGAATAAAAGCAACAAAATGTTTTCAGAAAATCAAAAATCCATCCTTAAAAATAGCTAACAATGAAATTTTCATTAAAATCCTTAAAAGTCTGCCATAACCACTGATTGTTCAAAAGTCTGCTCTACTTCAATAGTCTGTCCACTGTTGAAAGTCAACCCCTGTTCTCTCATTCCGTTGATAAACTCTGTTGTTCAAAAGCAGTGTCTTATCCACTGATATGCTATCCACTGATAGTAAAAATCATCCACTGCTTTACTACCACTGCCTTCATCAGTCACTTTCATAAAAGTACTGTCCTTCACTTTCACCAGGGGTTGTCACGTGGGCAGTACATAGTGGTCAGACCTTTTGTAACGGCTGCCACGTCAGCATTCACTTTCTTCTCTATAAAAACCCCCACTCACCACCAAAACAGGGTTTTACTGTCGAATTGGATTCTTAAAAATTCTCTTCTCAAAACAGTTTCTCTTCAAATTCCTTCACAAATTTCTTCGATAATCATCTTCAAAATGACAAAATCGAAGCCATCTACAAAATCCACTTCCAAATCATCATCGAAAACTGCCTCTCAAAAGGCAATCTCCACTGAAATCCCATTTAAACCATCTCACAATCTCCTGGGTCTTCTCACAAAACCAGGAACCACCAAAGTTTTCGATTCCATCATTGACACCATGGCAAAATCAAAGTACAAAACTTTGTTCACCGCCGATGCACCAATCTATTTGGCGGCCCAAAGAGAGTTCTAGAAGAATGCAACCCTTGAAAAACAAGGAGACACTGCAACCACCATACACTCTTCTATAAAGGGTAAAGCTGTCCAAATCACGTCACAATCCATCTCAGAGGTCTTTCAACTCGGTGATCAGGAAGGTAAAATTTCTTTCACTAAAAACGAGTTACAAACTGACTTCATTGAAAGAGGGTATGAAGCCACAATGATGAAGAAACTTACCTTACAAAAAGGTTATTTTCCTTCTGCAACCAGATTTTTATTTCATACCCTCCTACTATGTGTTTCAAACAAAACCACTTCTTTCAATGAAATTCCTTTAAAAATTCAAAATCTGGGATATGCAATTCTTCAAAAAGAAAATTTTAACTATTCCAGGGAAATTTTTAAAGATTTGGTTAATAATGTTGAAACAAAATCATTCTTACTGTTTCCAAGGTTTTTAAGTTACTATTTTGAAAAGAAATTCAGTAAGGATGATTTAGCTGCAATAAACCAAGGTGATTCTACTCAAATAAACAGTTTAACAACTGAAACTTTTTCAAGAATGTTAACACCTTGCAAAACACAAGCAGAGGTGCCTGAGCAGAATTTAGCAGTTACAACTGCTCCTCAGGTATCTGCTGCTGAGCCCACTGCTCAAGGTGATCAAAGTGGCAGCACAACTGCTTTGAAACCCACACCTACAATCACCAAAAAGCCAAAAAGAAAAACTCAAAAACCCCCAAAACCCATCCAAAAGGCAACTCTGGAGGATGAGATACCAGAGCTACTGCCTGTGACAACACAAATGTCACAAGAAACCACTGCTGCTACTTCCTCACAGCAGTTGGTACAAATATCTCAACCCATAACCGAAACTCCTCCTGCTTCTTCACAAAAAGATCAGGTTGTACACATTGGGACACCACATCATGATGCTCTGGAAACACTCGTTTCCATTATCCACAGCTCAATTCCCGGAGCAAATCCTCTTTCTTCACCAAACATCACATCCAAATTCCCCAACAACTAAACTGCTGTTGGATGCAATTGATTTGAACCAGGCACTCACCAGTCCTTCTCAATCACCTATCAATGAGAATATACCTCTACAACTACTTAGGGATCTGATGGTTATACCTCTTGAGTTACAGTCAACCACTTGGTGGAGGTTCAGGAGCTGAGAGCAGCAAGTAACTGCTTGGATGGTAGTCCAAGTGACAGTGGCACTACAACTGTTATGAACAGATTGGGTTACAGTGGATGTGGTAATCATTAATAAGACTTCCTTGGAGGCAATTCCTTCCATAGCACCTCTGCCAACCACCAGTGGATTTATTTATCCTACTGGCAACATCAAAAGGTTGTCAAGTGTTGAAGGAAGAAGACCCCAGTACCAAGAAAAAGGGGCATCAGTGGTTAGTGTTTGGAGTACACTCCCTACCTCAACCACTGATAAAACCACTGCTAGTGGGAAATCAGATGATCCCATTAAATTGGGTGATGATTTAAAATATAAGGATTTGACGGAACGTGTTGAAAAATTGGATACATCTGTTGCAGATCTTAAAAACATGCTACAGCAGGTGTTGACAATACAAAAGATGCAATCCACTGTTGTTCCACCTCAAGCACCTGCTCCACCACAAGCTTTTGCTACAAATGAGCTCTGGAACCTTTTCCAACCTTTTCTCCAACAACAAAAAGAAATGGCTGATCAGCAACATGAATTTCATGTCCAAAAGCTGAGAAACATTATGGAGTCTAGGTACAAGAACACTCAAGCAGATATTAAGGCAATCAAGGCCCATTTATTGGAAACCACTGGCACTGCTCCTCCACCAGTACTTTTCATTGATCAACTTCCAGAAGATAATGCCAAAAAGGGGGAGAAAATTCAGGAGTGGAAGAAGAAAGGAATAGATGATGGTCTGTACATTGAACCTGAGAAGGATGCTATGACCAGAAAAATTCCATTGCCAGATGGTAGTAAAAAGTTTGATGCTACTCAAGAAGCACTTGATGAAGGAGTAGCAAGTGTTAAAAGAGATAGAATGGCAAAGGATATCTCAAGATGGAATGAGGAGAAAAGAGCTTTCATGGAACTGTATGAGCAAGGTTGTTCTGGATCAAAGGATACTAAAAATCCTAAGACAAAAAGGAAACCTAAGTCCATCTCATCCAGATTTCCAAAGCCTCCAAAACCACCATCCAAAAGCCATCTGCATCAAACCTCCACCCAAACAGCTGCTGTAACTCCTGTTGTATCAACTACTGCTGGTACTTCAGTGGTTTCAACATCTGTTCTCACTTCAACACACACCACTTCAACACATACCACAACCACTACTTTACCACCACCACTGTCACCACCAAAAACAATCTCACCACCACTTTCACCTGCTGACAAAAAGCAGAAGACAACAGGTGTTATAACATCTGTTGTAAAGACAACAGTGGTTGAGACACCAGTTGTCTCAACAGCTGTTAGTCAAACACAAACCACTGCCATACAATCTACCACCACTGATCCACCCAAAACATCATCTGCCTCTTCTAAAACAAAAAGGAGAAAGATTTACATATCAGATGATGATTCACCTTCACCACCACCAACATCCTCAAAATCTCTGTCACTTGTCAAAATTCCTAAACCCATACCTCTCTCTTCAGCTCAAATTTTAAAGCCATTACCTCCTGCTGGTGTCTCATTTCCTCTGGAACTCATTGCAGTCAGGGAAGAAATCAAATCCTTCTACTATGAGGATGACCCAGTTAAAAGGAGTTTGCCATCAGTTGCAGGATATCCCAGGCCTAACAATATTGAAGAATACTTGAAACTCAAGGCCAAGCAAGCAGAGGATATTGCAATAAAAAAACAGAAAAGGGAAATCTGATAGAGAATTTCAACAAAACTATCAGTTCTTACTCTCACAGGTCAATGCTATGGAGCGATTTGCTAAAAATGTATGTCAGCAAATTTCAGAAAGGGCAGATGAGTCCTTGAGAAAAGACTACATTGAGAATATCATGACCTACAAGAAATACAAGGGGGAGAAATACATGTACAAAAACTGGACCATTCCTGAGCTTGAAAAAGAAGCAGCCAGGATTCAAGAAATGATCAAAAATAAGGTCAAGCAGACTCCCCCTGAAAAATTCAAAAAATTTGAAGCTGAGAAGGCATTAATGTTGAAGAGAATGAAAGAGGAGCTGATAGCAGCTGATTATGGGTCGAAGAATTCTGTGTCAAAGTGGGGAGAAGATAGGGTCAGGGCTACCTACAAGAAGTTAGAGGAACTTAGAAAGAAAGATCCAAAAGTTCCACAAAAGCCTGACTACTCTAAAGCAGAGGTTTCAAAAGGACCACCAAAGCTGCAAGCTAAAAGAACCACTGCTCCAGCTGGTGCTGCCATCTACAAAAGAAGGAGCCAAAACCAGTCGAGTACTGAAACAATTCAAGATCTAATAGCTGGTGATGCTATTGTAAAAGCAGGCATGAAATTAATGATAAAAGAAGATCTTGAATTGGAACAATCTGCAAGTGCTGCTCAGCCAGTTATGAATAGGCCAGCCTCACCAAATACCTCTGCAAATAAACATCTCCCAAGAAACCCACCAGTCTCAAAAATACAAAAGTGGGAAACTGACAAACAGACCTGCGTATTGACTTTGCTCAGGTCTGGTGGAGAAGTGGAGTAAATATCAAGGGAACAAGCTCTTGGCCTGAGTCTTGAAGATTTGCAGGATCTCCTTGATCTTCCACTTAGCAGGGATGATGAAGACACAGATGCCCTAGACTTTAAACTACAATTTAAAGGTCAGATAAGGGAACTGTTGATGAGGCAATAAAGAATTCCACAATAATGAAGAGTTTTGGCATTATCTGTTCCAGGGGGAGATTGTTGGGATTGAACCCTATCAGAGGAACAAATAATTAAAGCCAAAACTGGATCAGAGCAGTGGATCCAGAATAAGAAGATGTTTACATGCAAGTCTCTCCCCTTGAAAGTGATTTCAACATCTGCTGACCTCCTATCTGCTGATCTTGCAAAATGCTGACCTACAACTGCTGCTCAAGTAAAGATCTGCTGAAAGACTAAAGCCCTGCTGATTCAATCTACTGCCTTGAGTCAAGCACTGCTGATCCGGACAAGTACTGCTGGGTTCACAGCAGTGGAAGGTTGCAGCAGCTGATCTATAGTCTGTTTTGTAATGTAATGTAATGTAATATAATAACAGTAGTTAACATAGCAGTGTTTGTATAGATCAGAGGTTAGAGTTTGTTAGGAGGTTAGATGTCACTTTCATGGTGACGTCAGCTAAGATGCTCAGTGGTTTGCTAGTGCCTATAAATAGTTCAGTACTTTGTACTGTTCTATCAGCTCTTTTGCATCATCGTCTTCTTTGCACGAACAAACAACTGAGCTCTGGCTGAGGGGGAGTTTGCATTCATTCATCAATCATTGTTATCGTTATTGAAATAAATTCAATCTTCCGATTCATTGTGAAAAGATGTTTGATCAAAGTATTACTCTCGTTTGATTGTATGCAAAGTTTGTTTTCATCATAATTCCGCTGCACACTCATCCATTTTCATTTTAATTACAAACACAAAATACAATCAGAAACAAACTCAGATCCAACACTTAGGCTTTGGTTTCTCCGGAGGTGGAGCACAAAATTCCATAGGTTCTTCCACAACGGCTATGTAACCAGTAAAGTCATTGGAAACTTCCACTTTCACTGGATAAAGGTTGAGATTCTGAAGGGCTTCAGATAACTCATTCATGCTGTTTTAGCATATATGCAGAAATGCACACAAAAGGTGAAGTTAAAATTTTATAATAAAACATTTAAGTATTATTGCATACCTTGAAACTAATTTAATACAAAGGACAATAAAACATACTAGGGTTTATTATAAATTTATTTATTTACTGAGTAACATTTTCTTTAAAGTTTCTAGCTTGTAGCTAATATGAGTGCTAAAACTGGGTCAGGATATTTAAAGTTTAGCGTTTACTGCTACAGTTGCTAACATATAGAGATCTGCCCATTTTTCGTCTAATCCATCCTCCCATGATGGGTTACTGCCTAATTTCTGGGTTTCCTGATTACTCCTCCCTTCTTGGGACTTCTTTAGTTTCTCTTGACTTTTCCTAATAATCAATCTTCTTTTATTAGGAGAAAGTGGTTTCTCATATTGTGCCTTACGGACAAATATTCCTTCCTCAGTATTCACTGAGTGTTTTGAGGATGATGATCCTTTTTCTTTCGGTGTAGTATCTAATTTATGATAGATGTCCGAAAGTCTTTGTTTACCCATACTGTAAACAAATATTCAAATGATAAAACACGTAATCACAAAATAGCAATTAGAAAAATTAAGTATTTTCTTAAATACTTAATTGGCTTAAATCAGTGGCTCTGATACCACCTTTTCCTGTCACGGCCCCAGCCCCGGTTTGACCCGGTCAGGAGCCGCGGGACAGGAACCCGTGGTATATATTGATGCGACAGCGGAAGTATTTTATACAGGATCTTTTAAAACTTGAAATGCCCGATTATTTTATTTTATAATTTAGGATAAACCCCGTAATTTACAATAGAGGAATTTTACTAGGAAATTCCCTGATTTATTAAAACATGTTTATTCATTTTAACTGAGCCACCTCTTCAAGCTTGTTAGTGCTCCGTAGCACGTTTTCCTTGATTTACAGCAGGTCGCCTGAAACATGTTTTAAAAATATTTTTGTCAGCGGGGAAATACTGGTGAATCATTCATTTTGACAAAATGACACGTAGTTATAAATTACAGCATAAGAGCGATTACAATGGCTTTTATCTTATTTTTATCTGGCGCCTTGTCACCCGTGTGACGATGGTCATACCACTATTGGGTCCCACCCCAAGTAGTGACGTTTATCACGGTGAGGATTTATTAGCCTAACCCGTGAAAAATTAGTAATGTGCACAATACCCCACTAGCTAGTGATTAAGATAACCACGACTTAATCCCTGTAATTATAACATTTGAAAATAATGGAATATTGTAAAATACTTTTGATAAAAAGAGAATGACTCACTTTGCAGATTTATACGGGCAGAATTTAGCCTACTGATAAGCCTGATAACCTAGTTTAAACAACAATGCACACGAACTAGGTCAGTAACTAATACAGCATTTACGATAACTCACGAGATTAAAACCTTCACAACGAATGACAAAGTGCAATACTTAAACATCCATCGAATTCACGACGAATGACAAAGTATAAACCCAATTTGAGCAGCACTTAAACATTCATCGGATAGTTTCAATCGATCGGACATTGAATCGTAGCAGCGATCGAGTTAATACCCGGTATCGTAGCAGCGCCTCGCTATTATAATTGAAATTTCGACTTTAGAGCAGTGTACTTTCGTTTTTGAAAGTTTTCGTCGACACAGAATGAAAGCCCCTGAGCTAAGCTATTTATAGCTAGAAATTGAGGTTCACGCGGCCCGCGTGAGCCTCCTCTTGTTCTTTACGCGGCCCGCGAGGGTAGGCTAAACGTAGATTATGGCTACCGTATCATCACTAGACTTGCCACGCGTGTGACACGTGGATCCGAATGCTTATCTGGTCAAACCTAGGGTTGACGCAGCCCGCGTAAGACCATGCTTGTCTTTTACGCGGCCCGCCTGGGAACCAGAATTCTGATTTTCTTGTTTTTTAATAGGGTTTAGGGTTTTCGGGGTTCGGGTTTGTAATTATAATCAAATTGGGATATTTTTGAAGGTCCTTACAGCGCATTTATTGAATTCGGCTGTCGCCATAACCCCATTAAACCATCAAACTTTTGATATGCTTGGCATTCACAACTGATGGCGATAATGGGAGAAGAGGGGTAGAAAGGGAAGAAAAGGTAAAAATATTTGGGCTTTTAACTGTAGCTTTTCTTATGTCGTCTTAAAATTCCATGCTTTAATGGGATAAAATTCCATAAGGGTGAAATCCCTAGATAGCCCATCAAGCGTCTTAAAAGTTTGATGAATATTCTATTCCAGACCCTCTCAAATGGCTTGAGTATCTTGTACATGTTGTTTTAAAATTTGTACGTGTGACAAAATTACCAAAAGGGTAGAAAACTCAGTTCTCTTAATAAGGTATATAGATTTTACTCGGGTAAAACCCCGTGTATACACGGATTGAATTATGAAAACGATATTATTAAAAGATCTTGGTTAATACCACGTGTGTACACAGGTCAAATTACGAAAGGCTCAAACTATTGGCACACCCAAAATGCCTTTACAAATTTTAGGGTTTATATACATCACGTATAGGTCTATACGCGACGTATGGGGTTGCATAAAAATCAGTGTCTAATTGGTGTCAGTTCTGTTCTGGCTGCTCCTATATGCCGTGTATAGGACTATATAAGGCGTATATAAAGGTTCTTTTTACAAACACTTTATACAATATTAATCGTTTTAGCAAAGTTTTATAAAAAAATAAGTATTTCTTACAAACATTTTTATACAACATTAATCATTTTTATATGTTATTACAAGTATCGTATCGTATAGGTGTAATATAGGTCCCGTATTGACCTCGTATAAGTCTATAAGTGTGATATCGTATCGTATAGTGTAGTATAGGTCCCATATATGCCTCATATAGGCATATAGGTGTAGTATCGTATTGTATAATGTAGTATAACTTAAGGCTCGTATATGTGTAGTATAGTATAGTAGGCATATACAAGACCTATTAGGGCCCTAGACAAGACTTATACTACACTATACGATACGATACGATACGAAACTATACGGTATGATACAATGCAATACAATACAATAGGATATGATACAACATCGGTATAGCCCTATAGGTATAGTATAGGTGTTGTATAGGACTGTAGGTGTGGTTTAGGTCCCGTATAGGCCTATACAAGACCTATAGGGGACCTATATGAGACTTATACTATACTATATGATACGATAGAATACGATAGGATACAATATGATACGATACTACAGGATATGATACAACACCCGTATAGGCCTATAGGTGTAGTATAGGTCCCTTATAGGACTATAAGTGTAGTTTAGGTCCCGTATAGGCCTATACAAGACCTAAAGATACAAGACCTATGGGAAACCTATACGAGACTTATACTACACTATACAATACAATACGATATGATACAATACTATACGATACTATAGGCACCTGGAGATCTGATTAAGCACAATGAATAGAGATCAAAATGTAAACAACACTAGTTTTCATCAAGTGTGGGCAAAAGCTTAGCTAGGGCACCATTACAATAGTTTATATAGGATGTGACTTGCCAGCATAATTATAATTATGCTGGCATCTTAACTACACTAGGTCAGATTTGCTACTTTCATATAATTACAAAACCAGTCCCTAGACTTCAAATAAGCTACCCACTATAACAAAACTAATCCAGTGCAAGTATCAACGATCTCACAAGCTCCAACAGAAACCTATACGAGACTTATACTACACTATATAATACAATATGTATGATACAATACTATACGATACTATAGGATACGATACAACACTCGTATAGGCCTATAGGTGTAGTATAGGTCCCTTATAAGACTATAAGTGTAGTTTAGGTCCCGTATA